>JAJOOO010009470.1:0-16884 GCA_029582685.1 Solanum piurae | reverse complement strand
GGTATAAAAAAAATTTAAAAATTAAATTTGAAATTTTTTCAAAAGCAATTTTTTTTGGGATGGTGGTGGTAGGTGTGGTAGGGATTGAGTGAGGTAAAAAAATCTTAAAATATGAAATATTTTTCAAAAACAGTTTTTTTTAATAGGGAGGGTCGGGTATGGGGTATTTGTAGGGTAAGAAAAAAATTTAACGTTACTTTCGAAATGTTAGAATTTGAAAATGAATATCTAATTTCTCTGAAAGTTACCATGTCAAATATTAAAAAAACTATGTTCTTAAAATATCTTACTCTTGAATATCAAACATCACATAATTACCATTCTTGTAATTAGCATGTAAAAGGCATCGAAATATGACCGTTGGAAGGGATCGTCCTTTATATTTACTTTCGCCTGTTCTTTAACTCCAAAACTTTGACGAAAAAAAAATAAAATAATTTTGAGAAATCATCCAACATACTGAGAAGAAAGCTTTGATAATGTTGTGTGCAAATTCTCTGAAGAAGGCTGTAAATTTCTCTATTTTGGTGAGTTTTTTGTGCTCTTATGCTCCTGTTTGTAATCGCTTATAATTTTTTCGTCTAACTGCTATGGAACTATGTTCAATTCTCGAATCTTGTACATTTGGCAATTGGGGTTTCTTCTATTTTAGGGTTCAAGTTGAAAACAGATTTTAAATTCGATTTTTGGTTCTTCATATGGGGTTATTCTAGGGATTTCTTTGTTAGATTAAAGGGAATTGTCCGAAGAAGGTTGTACTCTATTTTGTGAGTTTTTTGTGTTATTCTGCTCCTATGTTTAATCGCTGAGAAAAATTATAATTTTTTCGTCTATGGAACTATGTTCAATTCTCGAATCTTGTACATTTGGGTTTCTTCTATTTTAGGGTTCAAGTTGAAAACAGATTTTAAATTCGATTTTTGGTTCTTTATATGGATTTATTGTAGAGTTTTTCTTTGTTAGGTTAAATGGAATTGTAGCGATCTGATCTTGATACAAACCCTAGGTACTTAAGTAATATAATAATCATAACCCAGCAACTCTAGCAGTTGGATCTCCTTTCTTTATCGATGGATGGAGAACCTGGGCGGAAGATGGTGTATTCTTTTGGATTTTATTGGCTGAGTGATCTATACAGTTTATAGGTGTATTTGTTGGCTGTTGACAACTTGTCTCCCCTATTTTACCAATGCTTTTTCGAGATACATGCATAATCTGTATAAATTCAAAGTTCAGAATTGTGTAAAGGATTCCCTTTCCAGACCTCTTTAAGACCTTGTTCCTTTTGAATATCTCATATGGTAAACTATTTGAACTTTGCAGATACAAACACTGGGGACAAGCATCTCCATGGTTAGGTGGGATTAATCCTCTAGACCAAGAAATGCCAATAGAGATGGGGATGATGGATTTTTCCCTACATCTTGCAATGACTTGGTATGTGTGATGTTGTCCATCATAGTGATATGAGAAATTTAAATTTACGCCCTCTTACACTAAACTGTTTTTCTAGAAAACAGAAGTAGTCAATTCCAGTCGGAAGTATCGTGTTCGTGTTCTAGTTTGTGCTCCGTCAAATTCTGCGCTCGACGAGATTGTGTTGTGCATTCTAAACACTAGTACGCTCTTTTTTATGTACAGATTTCTTCCCACACAAGTTGTGGTGGTGTATCTATGATGAATATCATTACCTGATTGTTGAATTTACAAAACTATATAGGACACTTCTCTGCTCCTTTTGTGCTTTTTCAACATGAAATTTCTATTATTCTGAAAATTGTCTGAAGAAAATCTGTTCACTGATCATAAATACACTTTGAAGCGTTTAGTATTTGTTCCACTTGTGAATTAGTAACTTCTCATGAAAATGAGGCTTAAACTTGTTCAGATTGGTAATACCTGGTTTAATGTCTTGCTGATTGATTTGTTCTTGTGTCTAAACATCTCAGCATCCTTCCATGTTGCAAATGGTTCATTATATTTATTATTGAAATAGAATTCATCAATAGTATTTAAAGTACCCCTCACCATCAAATGTTAGACTGAATTTCCATTGTTCTGTCAAGTTCATTTAAAGTACTCCTCACCCTTAGATTTCGGACTAAATTTTCTTCGTCGTGTTCAGTTTATTCACTTTAGAGAGTTGGGAGAAGTGGAGAATGATAATACAAAACAACGAGAAGTTATTCGCTTTAGAGAGTTAAGAGAAGTGGAGAATGGTAATACAAAAGAACGAAAAGTTAATTGAGTTGTATTGACGGTTTAGTTAGACAATGTGTGAATGAGGTCGTTTTCCTCTTCATGTTGAAGTCTTCATCTGTCCTAAAATCTGTTTTTTTTTGTTTGCCACTACAATCTTTATTATCCCTTTTTCAAGAAAAAACCAAACAGTTACTTTATTTCCCCCCCACCTGTACTCATTATTATTTAATTTTTATCCGCTTCAGAAGGATTACTCTCTCTGCAACTTCTCTAAAAGGACAACTCAATTTCTTAACTTACATGCATATTAACGTTGTTCTTGAAGAAGGCACATCAAATAAAAGTGATGCATGTTAGGCTTCCTCTTGGCATTTTATCATTAATGCATATCACTTTCATCTTCTAATTAATGTGGTCATTTCAAATATTATTTAATTTTTAATTTTATACAAAATATAATTTTAAATTTAAATATATTTTTTCCTGACGTTTTTTACTGTGTATTTTTTAGAAATTAATTGAATAGGGGAAAATAATTCTATATATGAATAGGAAAAAAAATAAATTCTTTTGGATTTAATTTGTGGATCTATCATATAACTTTAATGGTATTATTTTTAACTGAAAAATTACCCATTATGGAATTAGTGGGGTTTGTATTTACTTGCAAGTGAGAGTCGCATTGGCCTATTACAATCTGTAGAATTGAGGTGCATCACTCAAGTCATTGATGCTTTCTAAATAGATCAAACAAGTGAACTTGATATATTTAAGATATTTTTAGCTTTTAGATCTTAATTAAACTAGTTTCTGGACACCTGCAACCACGTGCGTTGCACGTGTATCTCAAGTTTTTATGTACAAGATATTACATAATCATCTAAGATTATTGCAACACATATGGAGTAATAAAAGACTATTTTTAAAATAAAAATAATGTTCAAATGAATGTGATACTTTTTTAGCTATTTGATAGTTAAGTTCAAAATATGTGATCATGATATCTCACAAGTGAACAAAACTACTTCAACGTTCATGCTCATGACAACAGTACATCTGTAAGTTATGTGGGCTTGAGAGGAAAAAAATGGTCATTAACAATTTTATTAGGTTCGTAAATGGACAAACTTGAATCTTTACTATTATTTAATTTAGATGGTGAGACTTTTAAAAATAAGGATTCAAAAGAATGTAAAGAGACATAAAATCTATATTTATTTTCAATTGATTTTCTTATTTTTATTACAATGTATATTTTCAATTTTCATATAAAATTATTGTAAGAGTATTATTTAAGTGAAGTAAAAAAAGTGTGTGTGATATATATATATATATATATAGAGAGAGAGAGAGAGAGAATTTTAAATAGAATGTGACGGTATTTATTTTTATTGAAGTATACTTACATTTTTGTCCATAAATATTATGACAATATAAGGACATTTTGGTAATTCCACTTATAACTTGGGGGCTTCTCACTTTTAATAATGTATGTATGTATGTATATGTATGTGTATGTATTTGTATATATGTATGATACAAAGAAGTTGTGGATATGAACTTTTTTATATAAATAATTCAGAGTCTTCCTCCTCGTACCAAATAAGTCCAATAGGAAAATTAATTTATTAAAAATATTTAAATTTTTCTTGATTTTGAATATTTACGAGTTTAACTTTGATTTTTTTTTCTTCTTAGAATGTCGAGTTCTCACCCTAGATCACTCCAATGCCCTTTATGTAACAAACTAATTTGAAGATATTATGAATTCATGATTTATAATCTATCTCATTCGATACATCCACATCAATAGATAAACATAACAGAAGGTTCAAATAGATTGAGTTTAACATCACCACCAATACTTGCACTACAAGCACAAAATACAGGATCCCCGATAAATGAGAAATGTCTGTCACGAGATTCACCATTATATTTGTAACACCCTGAACATCTCTAAGCTAAGGCCAAAACCATTATTTATTTACATGTAAAATCGTATCGGGTAATTCTCAAATTGCTCATACGTGTGAAAGTCATTTCTTTGGTGTTCGAATGGATTTGGATATGACTTAAGGTCACAAGAACCCTTAGAACGAAGTTGAGTTGAAAGCTTTATTACCGATTAAGTTTTAACATAAGATTCTAATTTGGTCAACTTCAAACAATCATATCTCTCATAACATAATAAATTAGGTGGACCATGACCTAGAAATTGAAGGACTTTGAGTACTCTTTCGAACGCCACCAAGTTTGTCTCAATACGAGTTCGGAGGAAACAATTATGGCCATTTTACCAAAGACTGTCATATCAGAGTTTTTTGAGTGTGTGAAAATTGGCTCCAACCTACGGGCCGTATATTGAATGTAACACCCCAGATTTGAAATGAGGCAAATAGTAGTTTTTGGAAAACCGCGGTGCTGGCCAACCCACGAACTATGGTTGGGACCATGGACCGTAGGTGGGTTTGTGGTTGGGAACCTCAAGAAATACTCCAGGCCAGGTCCACGCCTTGACCCATAGACTGTAGGTGGGTTCATGGTCCGTGGTTCAGGGGTCTGTAGGTCAGGGCCTAAGTCTCTGACCAGACCACGCTACGGTCCATCCATGGTTCGTCGGTGGGGGTTCCGTGGGTTACGCCTGGCGGTTACTTTTAGGGGCATATGGATATTTTCCGATTTTAATTATATCAATGTGGTGTCGTTTTGCCCAAGTCTAGAATAAATATATAAGTATTTTTAACCCCCCAAAATCCCCCATTCAAGTCATTCTCTCAAATCCCAAAAGAATTCCCAAAACTCCTCTCAAATTTTCTCTCTCTAGAAGTTGGAAGAAGAAGGAAGAAATTGAAGCTAGGTCAAGTTCAAGTCTACAATCTTCAAGCTTGTGAGGGATTTGTAATCAAGGTATGATGGCTTTTCATCCATGGAATCCTTTCTTCCATGGAGTTCCTTAGATTTCCCCAATTATGAAGATGAAATCCCCAATTCTAGTTAGGGTTTCATCCAATATTGTGGATAGTTATGAATGTTGATCCAATTGAGTGGATAGTAATTGTTTATGATTGAATTGATAGTAAATTTAGGATAAAATTACATGTACCCATGCATATTCCATGATTCTAACCTAGAATTGATATAGTTGGGTTGATTCCATGAAGGGAAACTTTGTGGGTTTAGGTTGATCTATATAGGATTGATGAATTGTGATTATAATTGCTTTGAGAGTAAAGCTTATGATATGAATTGTAGGTAATTGATGTTGGTGTGGTGGAAGAGATACTTCCCATATAAATTGACTAAGTGTAAATGTATGAATGTGAAAGACTTTCTCACATGAATGATTCTAGGTTGAAAAGATTGCTCACCTAAAATGAATCTGGACTAAAAATTATGTAATTGATGAGGCTAGAGTCGACTACCCATGACCTCTATATGAAAGGATATGAGGTGATTTCCCATGCTCCTTAGAATTGAACGAGAGGGTGAGTCCACACGTTCTTATTATGATGAATGTACGTGAAGGAGAGTACCCATGATCCTTATGAAATGATGTGGAGGCGAGTTCCCACATCATATGATGTGATTGTGGAGGCGAGTACGCATAACCTTAAAGTAAGTAAGGCAAGAAGCGAATACCCTTTAGCCTTTGAAAGCCAGCCAAGGAGGTGAATCCCCATGTCTTTAAAAGTAAGTATGAATAATGAGAACTATGATATGAAGAATGAATAGATTGGATTGTTGCTTGAGATGCCTTCCATGAGGTAAGCTTTACTAGAGGGGGATGACCCAAGTCTTGACTAAGGATGAGTAAGGTTTCTTGAAAAGTATTCATCTCTTATTATGATGATGATTTATGTGCATTGATTATGCTTATGGTTTAAATTGACTAACCATTGTGTTTATGTTGTTTATGCTAGCCATCATATTTAGTACATGTGTGAACTAATGCATACTCTTTCCTATATTCTTATCAAATGTAGGATTGAATGACACTGACACTCATTCCCATGGCTAGGATCATAGTAGATTACGGATTGAAGATTTGGTGAGTCCTCATAGCATTCGAGGATTTGACCACTATGTCCCTTTATGCTTTCATTTCATGTTTGGAATATTGTATAGGCTGTGTCTAAAGATTTATTCATGTGGTTTAAATGGTTTGAGACAATTGTATTAGACTTCCACTTCGTTTTATAAAGACTTCGATTGTATTGAAATGCTTTAAATTTTCGCACCATTTTCTATTACTTTATGTTAGATATACTAAGTGGATTGTATGAGGCCTCTCGAGGTCTTATACGCCTTGTTATATCTTGGGGGTACACCTTGGTCGTGATAAACTTGATAATCAGAGCACAAGGTTTAGAATGATTCTAGGATGTCTCAAGCCACATCAAGTAGAGTCTTGTTCATAAGTGTGAAGCGTGCCACATTTATGAATGAGAGGTTACTATATGTTTAGTAAACGTCACTTCTTCATTCCTCTAAGTCGTGCCATGGAGTTTAACTTTATAAAGTCTTTCTCCTAATCCTTACCCGACGGTTTTCAGGATATGACTACTAGAATGACTAATGCTAGAAGGATTTAGGGAGACAATGTGGGTCAAGAAGTTCCTCCCCAAGCTCCTCTGATTGATCCTTTGGCTGAGAATGTAACAAATTTGGAATTTAGGTCAGCTTTCCAAGTGTTGGTTCAAGCTGTGACGGCCCAAGCCAATAGAGAGGTGGTAACTCCCGTGAACCCAAATGTGGGTATGGTGGTGGAAAGAGTGAGGGACTTTACAAGGGTGAACCCTCTAGAATTTTATGGATCCAAAGTTGAGGAAGATCCTCAAGAGTTTATCGATGAGGTCTATAAGATACTTGCTATAATGGGAGTGACTCCGGTCGAGAAGGCGGAATTAGCTGCTTATCAACTCAAAGGGGTTTCTTAGATTTTGTTCGATCAATAGAAAGAGGAAAGGCTGGAAGGAGCGGGTCCCATAGAGTGGGAAAGGTTCAAAAGTGCTTTTCTTGATAGGTTCTTCCCTCTTGAAATGAGAGAGGCCAAGGTTCTTGAGTTCATTAACCTTTGGCAAGAAAGTATGAGTGTAAGGGAATATGCTTGGAGGTTCACTCAATTATCTAAATATGCTCCTTCTGTTGTGGCATATTGTAGGGCCAAGATGATTAAGTTTGTGTCGGGGGCATCTGACATGGTAGTGAAAGAGTGCCGCACTGCTATGGATATTTCTTGCCTTATGGTGCATGCCCAACAAATTGAAAAGGAAAAGCTCAAGGAAAGATCTAGGGAAGCAAAAAGGGCCAGAACGGATGATGGTAACTTTTCACATTCTAGGTCTGGTGGATGGGTTCGTTCAAGGTTTCGGCAAACGTTCTCTAGGAAAGATTCTTCTAATGCTCCTCCAAAGTCTATCAATGAAAGGGTGTCTAATTCTAATCCCCAAGGAGATGGTAGTAGGTCCTCGATGCCTACTTGTGCTAAGTGTGGGAGAAATCATGAGGGTAAGTCTAGTGGGTTCCAATGCTTGCTTTGGGTGTGGTAAGATGGATCACAAGATAAGGGATTGTCCTTTAGTTTCTAAGAATGAGGTAGATACTCGTCGTAGGCCTCAATGTTGTGCCCAATCGCACACGCAAGTGTACGTGGTCGTTCAAGTATTATAGTAGCTCTTATTAAGAGTCGGGTGTCGTACCCACATAGACTTGCTATTAGAATTATTTTATTTTTCCAATATGTCCAATTAAACACAAGTGTAATTAAGGTTAAACGAGTGATTTATTTTATAATCTATAATTTAAGTAAAAGCTAAACAAAAATGATTCAATTTATAAAGGGTTTGAACAACATTTGGTTAAAGTCTAGGGCTGCAGCTCACATGAGGAATCATGCATATTATCTTGTTGAACGGATATTCATAAATTATCGAATCAAAGATCATAGGATTAAAAATATGATTTTGGTCTCCCGACCTCTAATCGCCTACGATAAATGACAACCTAACTACATCGTTGAGCGGGGATAGGCTGGACCAATTACCGAGCATTACGATTCCTTGATATATAATGACCAAACAAGGTTTCTAGGTATATCCCTATCCTAGATACAAATCAACTCTAATTCTTAAGAGAAAGTCATGCTCCTCATGCCCCACGTTCTATCCTCTTATTCCTCTCCCGAGTTCAATTCAGACAATATATTTATTTCATTGGTGATCAAGCATGAAATATGAAAAACAAGAACATAAGAGAGATTCATATGATAGTTAATGTCAATCAATAGAACTTCAATAATTTACAATCATCATGTAGCCACATCCCTAGAACTAGGGAATTAGCTACTCATAATAAGAATTTTGATTAAGAAAAGTTTAAATATCATAAATAGATGAAAGTAGGAGAGTTTAGGAATGAACCCTAAACACAGATGAAATAGCTCTCCAAATCGTCGTTCTTCAAACCCAGAAAAGGAATAATTAATAAAATAAAATATTAGTCTATTTATAGTTAAGAATAAATGGCCAAAATTGGTACTAAGGGGCGCGACGCGGAGGAGTTTGTTCAACTCCAGTTCGAGGAGTTCTTTTTCTTCTCCGTGACACGGGGCTATCACAGACCATTCTTTCCCAATTTCTAATTCGTGAATGAAATTAAAACTCCCTCTCCGCGATGCGAAGGGGACACAGAGTACTCTGTTTCACTTCTATTTCACAAGCCAAAGATAAAATCCATCTCCGTGACGCGGAGAGGATACAAATCCTTCTTTATCTTCCTTTCTTCATTTTTCTTTCTTGTTTCTTTTCACTTGGATCTTTTCGCTATTCCCAACGCGTATTTCAGTGCTCGCTTCGTCATTCGAGCTCACCTACACAACTAATCATGTTGGTTAGTATAGATGAAATGAAAAGACTCAACACGAGTATAAATTAACATAAAATGATTCTAAACTTGGCTTAAATGCAGGTATTATTTGGTTCCTGGGCATATAAATACGCCTAAGATCACCACCCTACACTTAGAGCTTTGTTCGTCCTCAAACATTTTACTCAACTATACCTATACCTAGACTCCCTAATAAGCGGTATTTGTGCATCCGCCACTTCCTTTCAAGGATCTTTTGACAATTCAAGCATGCATGTTCTCATTTACACTTGGCCTTAACCACTTTCATACATTTTATACTTCAAGTATTGACTCGACAAATTTTTGCAACCAAAACATTCAACTTCATGTTCACCATTAAAAATCACCTATCTTTCATACAACAAGTGCCCCTCACTTAAAAGAATAGTCCGCACACTCAACTCAGCAAATTGAATATAGTTTAAGGACTTTTACAAACATAGCACACTCTCTCACTCAACAAGGACATCACACATGCATGCATTGAGTATCATAAGGTTGCCCATTAAGTAAATCTTCACTAATTAAGCGTGCTTTGCAAAGAATCAACTAGGACTTTACGGGTTATAATGTAGGCTTGGGGTAAAGGAGGATACATTTGGGTAGAATTAGTGACTCATCCTCCCTAATGCGCATGTTGAGATTTTTTTGCTACACTTACAACCTTTTCTTTCCCTTTGATCCCCCTTTCTGCATATTTTTCTCCATTGTACTTATAACCATGCCCTCTCTTTAACTTGAGCTCTTATTTTCTCTTTTTGTTTTTTGAAATTTAACATTAGCCACCATCAACTTATGGATTTTTCACGAGTTAAGGTGCACATTGTCCTTGTAAGGACTAGGGCCATTATTAAGGTATTTTCCGAATTATCCACCTTCAGCTTAGACTTTTGACCTTAGTCGAAGTGCACAATGTCCAAAGGACCATGGCCAATCTTTGATTTAGGAACTTATGGGGCATTACTCTTCTACCTATTTTATTTCTTTACCACTAAACCAAGCATTTTCACCTTATCTACTTTCACCATTGTCTTCACTTTTTAATCTTAACATAGTGCATTAAGGATTACTTTGGGATCAAGACTAACGGTATCAATAAAAGGGATTCAACTCAATTAAGTAGGTTAGAATAAAATCAAGGCTAAAAGGCTCAATGGGGCTATACTAGGGATATTTTATCTGAAAAGGTTGACATTTACAAGACAAATCAAGGAAAGCCTCTTATCATCTCCTAAACAAAGCAACACCTTTTATTTCGCTTCAATAACATGTCGAGCAAGTTCTAGACTCATATGCATTACGCGGACACTACAATACCTTACCACTCATGGCACCAGTTCTACTTAAGATGGACCAATCGCAGGCACACAATCAGTTCATGCAAAGGTTCTATTTAAGCATAAGTTGTAACCATTGAAGTCAAGTACGAGAATTCAAATGCATTCATATATCAATATCCCACATTCTTTCATACAATCTCCTTTCGGAATTTCAAGCTTCAGCACATACCAAACCTAAGACTCAATGAAAAAATTGCCTTTAAGATGGTCGTCATCCATCTATCATAGGGAAACGCGACTCAACTACGACGTCTGACTGGATCCTAAAAAGACAAAATCTTTTTGTATTTTGTACGGTTCAAAGGCTCTCCTTGGCAAAAGAACCAAAAACAATCTTCAAGAAATCCAAATAAAAATAGAAAATAAAAGACAGACACTACCAATGTTCATTAATATATACAAACCAGAGATAATTTCACCCCACCCCACACTTAAAACATTAGCACTATCTCCAATGCTTCACAAAATCACAACAAATAGTACATAAGTAAGGTGAATCACTCCCTGATCAGTCCTCCATGAAATCTCCCCCGTCGGCCTGATCACCAGCCTGGGTAGAGTCAACCTCATTCGTCTCAGAATCGGAGTCCACATCTGAGCCAGTGTTCAGCCTATCCTCATCAATCGGTATATCATCATCCACCGGCTCATGAAACTCAGGGCCAATGCCAAGCAGGGCCTTCGCGTGGGCATTCAGTAGGTATATCCGTTCTACATCCCCTAATTGCACATCAGTCAATGTTGGGCAACCATTTTGGTGTCGCATCAACTCCAATCCATACATCCTGGCCATTATCAACTCATCCCATCTATGGCGCTCTGTGGTAGTGAGTGTTGGACCGAACTCATTGTCTGGCCCCTTTTTCTTTGTTATATCTACCAACGCTGGTAAAAGTGGTGCCATATAGTCAAAGCTCTCTTCCGGGATACCTGTAGCACGACAAAGTCTAGTAATGAGACCTCAAAATGCATGCATGTGCCCTTTATCAACCTGGGCCTTCCTCATTGTTGATTTCAACACAACCCAAATGTTCAACACTGTAGGCGTCATCAAGGCGTAGACCATACACACTTTGTCCCGGGTAATATTCGTGTAGTGCTGCCCAGGTATCAAACAATGCATCACAATTTTGAGCCAGACCCGAGCTTCCATGAGCATGTGCGTGTAGGGAAGAGATTGGTGATATCTCTTCTCGTTGTGCTTAGTCCACTGCACCATAAACTGGGGGCCGCAAAGTGTGTGTCGAATGGCCGGATAAGGTGGGCGAGTGTTCAGCCCTGTGAGTACCAGTGGATCGACATCAAGTGAAGTGCCAACAATGTCATTACGAACTGCGGGAGTGAGAGTCACATCCACTCCCCGTACCTTCACAAAATGGGATCTGGACTCTGTTGGCCAGTTGTCGTAGAACTCGCACAACATGTGCAAGTTGCACACACTTGGTTCCGTAAAAATGAACTCCATCTAAAGCTCTTGGATACGCCTCAGGATTCTGGGAAACTCCCGTGCCAAGCTATCCTTGTCAATACACACATCAGAGAAATACGTTGCCTTGGTGTGCTTCTTCCACCATAGTTTCCCTTCCTTGACCACGACTCGCAATCTGAACCTCCTGGTTTGCCCCCTGGGTACTGCAGGTGCGGGAGGTACATTCCCTCCACTCCGAACACGCTTCCTCTGGCTTGAGGTTGCTACTTCCTTACTAGGTCGTTGAGTTCCTGACATAATTACATGCAATGACAATGTAAATCATCCCACACAATCAACAAAACACTAAGGAATATTGGTGATGCTTAGGCACCACCCCACACTTATTCCAAATAAGCCCCCTATCGGTTCTTAGACTTCCTAATGAGCAAAAGCACACCCCCAAAACACAACACACACTACCCTTTTTCATGTCTCATGCAAGTAGAATAATCAAGCACAACAACTTCAATTCACGGATTGAAATAGCATAATCCCACACAATGATACACTATCAATGCTACTCCCGAATTCACACGACTACATTCAGACCCATGATTCATGTAATACAACAAAGGTAAGTTCTACTCAAGAACTCGAACAAAAAACAATAACAATTCAGGAAACAAACAATCTCATTAAGCCAACAAAACCCATTTCGTCACCATGCTCCATTCATCCAACAATAGGGTGGTTCTACTCAAGACTTCAAAAATACCTATGCTTAAGCAACATATAGTCCTACACCATCACTACAAATCGGACCCATGACATCTCATTAACAGAACAGCCCCATCCCTCCTGAATAACTCATAATCGAGTGAAATTAGAGAGGAAAACATACCAGAGACATTGAAGAAGAGAGAAAATGCGAGAGGGATGGCCATAAATCACTTCTGTATTACGATTGTAACCCACAAAATCGCAAGGGAGAAGTGGAGGGGAGAAATGTGGTTTATGAGGAAAGTAATGGTGGAATTGGGATGAAATTGGGGTTAAAAGGGAATTTGGGGTCAAAATGGGTTAGACCCGTCGTTTTAATGAAAAGAAAAAAACTTTACCTTGTTCGTGACGCGAGCTGATTACGGGCCACTTTGCCTCATCCTGGAAAAAAGGCAAAAATTTTACGTTGCTCCGCGACGCGGTCCTACTACAGAGGGTTCTACCTTAATTTTTTATTATAAATTTAATTCTCGTCGAATCCAAATTGGGACCTCCCTTGCGACGCGCTCCTATTACAGAGTGTTCTGCCTTGCTTTGAAAAATTAAATTCTAGCGAGGCAAAAATTTACACTCTCTCTGCGATGCGCCATGGATGTGAATTCTTGTTCCCTGCACATATTAAGCTCAACATTCATTAATGAAAACATGATGGCTTGCCTCCCATCCAACGCCTTAGTTTTAGTCGTGGCATGACTCATATTTTTGTGCTTTTCTTAATTTATCTCTTTTTTTTACTAATTCCTATGAATGGAAATAAAAAAACAAAATAATAGAAATCCTAATAATTACAAGGGGTCACGGGTTGTCTCTTGTGCAAGGCCTGATTTAACGTCACGACACGACCCAACTCATGACTCACTCGTCATTCAATGTGATCGATTCTTGCACACGATCAACATCATACCCGAAGTAGTATTTCACTCGTTGCCCATTTACAAGAAAAGTGGAGCTCTTAATCTTGTTTCTTAGCTCCACAACTCCATGTTAAGTCATTCTTACTACTTCAAAAGGCCCACTCCACTTAGACCAAAGTTTTTCGGGGAACAACTTCAGTCTGGAATTGAACAATAACACCAATTGGGTAGCTCAAAATAGTGTGACACAATATGCTTGTCATGCCACCTCTTGGTCTTCTCTTTGTATAGATTGGAATTTCCATATGTGTGGAGCCTGAATTCCTCTAGCTCATGCAGCTGTGTTATCCTTTTCTTGTCTCCCAACTCAGAATCCAGATTCAACTTCTTGATAGCCCAGTATGCTTTATGCTCCAATTATGCTGGAAGGTGACATGTTTTTCCAAACACCATTTGATAAGCAGAAGTCCCTATCGGTGTCTTGTATGTAGTCATGTATGTCCACAATGCATCATCTAACTTTTCAGCCCAATCTTTCCTTTGAGCATTCATAGTCTTTTGAAGAATTTTCTTTACTTCCCTGTTGGACACTTCTACTTGCTCACTAGTATGAGGATGATAAGTTGTGGCTATCTTTTGTCTCACTCCATACTTGGCCAACAGATTTCGCACTAAACTGTTGATGAAATGCGTACCTCCATCACTTATCATAGCTCTTGGAGTTCCAAACCTGGTGAAGATATGCTTTGAACTTTACCACCACTTTTTCATCATTAGATGGTAGATAAACTGCCTCCACCCACTTGAAACATAATCCACTACCACTAGGATGTACTGATCTCCATTGGAAGATGGGAATGGTCCCATGAAGTCTATCCCCCATACATCAAAGATCTCAACTTTGAGGATGTTGCTCAATGGCATCTTATGCCTTCTAGAAATAGTGCCCATCCACTGACACTGATCACAACCCTTCACAAAAAGTGCAACATCTTTAATTAAAGTAGGCCAAAAGAATCTAGATTACAATACCTTATGCGCCGTGCACTCACCTCCGTAGTGTCCACCATATGGTGAAGAGTGACAACTCTCCAACACTTGTAATGCCTCTTGTTCAGCTATACACCTTCGCACCATCTGATCAGGTCCCTGTTTGAATAAGAAAGGCTCATCCCATATATAAAATTGTGCCTCATACTTTAGCTTCTGCTTTTGATGTGTTGAGGCCCCCGGTGGAAATACACCACTCACTAGAAATTTCACAATATCAACATACCAGGGTACTTGTGCAAGGTCCAAGGCCAACAATTGCTCATCGGGGAACTCTTCGCAAATCTTTCATTCATTCCTCACATGAGATGAGTCCTCCAGTCTAGACAGATGATCGGCTATCTGGTTCTCAGTCCCCTTCTTATATCTAATCTCCAGATCAAACTCTTGAAAGAGCAATATCCATCTAATTAGCCTTGGCTTCACATCCTTCTTGTTAAATATATTCATGATTGCAACATGCTTAGTGTAAACTACAACCTTGCTGCCTACCTAGTACAGCCTGAACTTATCAAAGGCAAATACTAATGCTAGCATCTCTTTTTCTGTGACCGTATAGTTAGATTGGGCTGCATCAAGTGTCTTGCTAGCATAATAGATGGAGTGAAACATCTTCTCCTTACGCTGGCCTAGCACTATACCAACCACTTTATCACTGGCATTACACATGAGCTCGAATGGAAGCTCCTAGTTCGGAGCAATCAAAATAGGGGCTTCGATAAACTTTTTCTTCAATTGCTCAAATGCCTGCAAATGACTTTAATCAAATACAAACTTCACTTTTTTTCCCAATAGGATGTACATGGGTCTTGCAGTCTTAGAAATGTCCTTGATGAATCTTTATAGAACCCAACGTGTCCCAAAAAACTTCTAACTCCCTTCACAGTGATGGGTGGTGGCAACTTCTCAATGACCTCCACTTAGCTTTATCAATTCCAGCCATTTCTTGAGATTTTGTACCCCAGTACAATCCCTTCTCGAACTAAGCAGTGGCACTTTTCTAGTTCAACACTAGATTTGTCTCTTCACATCTTGCAAAGACCCTGTCAAAATTAGTCAAACAAAGATCAAAAGACTCACCAAACATCGAGAAGTCATCCATGAACACCTCAACAAAATACTTCACCATATAATGGAAGATTGCAATCATGCATCTCTAGAATGTCGTCGGTGCATTGCATAATTTGAATGGCATACATTTGAACGCATAGGTGCCATACAGACAAGTGAAGATAGTTTTCTCCTGATCCTCTGGTGAAATGACTATCTAATTATTCCCTCAATAGCCATCCAAGAAGCAGTAATATTCTTGCCCCGCCAGTCTATCCAATATCTGATCAATAAATGGTACCAGATAATGGTCCTTCCTGGTGGCATAATTCAACCTCCAGTAGTCCATGCAAATACGCCACCCAATTACTGTACTTGTACGGATCAGTTCATTCTTCTCATTTGTTATCACCGTCATTCCACCCTTCTTGGGCACACACTGTACCAGACTCACCCATTTGCTGTCAGATATGGGGTACACAATCCCTGCATCTAACCACTTGATCACCTCTTTTCTTACCACATCCTTCATTATTGGATTCAGTCTCCGTTGGTGTTGTGAACTCGGCTTATGCCCTTACTCCATGTAAATCTTGTAAATACACAATGCGGGACTTATTTCGTGAATGTCAGACATTTGCCAGCCTAGAGATGTTTTTCTCTTCCTCAAAATACTCAATATTTCTTCCACCTGTGATTCAGATAATGCTGCAGAAAAAATAACCGGTAAGGTCTTATATTTACCCAAAAATACATACCTGAGGTGAGCTGGTAATGTTTTTAACTCCAGCTTAGGTGGTTCTTCGATGGAAGGTTTAGGTGGAGGACCTAATACCCTGTTCAAAGTCTTCTAGTGATCTCTTGATGTGCCCACACTTGATACATCCAAAAACTGTACCATTTCTTGTGGTTCGGCATCTCATAGATATCATGTCCCACTAACACACGCTCCAACAGGTCCTTGGATGCAATATATCGATCTTTTATTTCAAGATCTATCACCGTTATCGCAGACAACTCTTCATACACGGCTAGGAGATTCAACACCTTATAGACATCAAACACCTCCACTTTGTCATGTGCTCACATAGTAAGTTGACCAGCTGCTACATTTATGATAGCATGCCCTGTAACCAAAAATGGTCTTCCTAAGATGAAAGGAACCTCAGGATCTGGCTTAAAATTCAGCACTACAAAATCCACCAGGAATATCAAAGATCCCACTTGGACCAAGACATCCTCCATAACACCCTCTGGTCTAGCAAGGGATCTATCTGCCAACTACAAGATA
>JAJOOO010009468.1:0-14823 GCA_029582685.1 Solanum piurae | reverse complement strand
CAAAGTTTACTGTTGATGTTTAAGAGGAATGCATATTAAATATTGAAATACACACTTCTTAGATGTTTCTTATGGTGAAGAATCATTTACATTTTTTTTAAATTTGTTCATTTCTTCTACATTTAAAGAATTACAAAAGAAGATAAAGATGAAAATTAGCAAGAGAGATTTATTTAGATGATAATGAAAAATAGGAGGAAAAGATTTATTTAGATGATGATGGAAAATAAGACGACAAACAAGGACAATGAAATGATTCAATATAAAAAAAAAATGAAATAAAACTACTTATCTCTTTTTTCTCCTATTTTTAGTTTTATGACTTTTTGTTTCTTTTCTTTTACTTGAATATAAGGAAGATTTATCAAATAGTTTAATAAAAGCAAGAAAAAAAATTTCAAATCCTTAAATATATTTATTCGAATTGTATTATATAATCATGTATTAACATCATAATAGATAATTATTTTTAAAAAAAATAAATTAACATTTTACTTTTAAAAACATTTGATGATAAAAATGTAATTCATTTAAGCTCTAATTCCCAAAAAAAATTGTATTGTGATTTTATCATTTTCTTATTTTTATAGTTGATTTTTTTTTTCTATCATGATTAGTTTTAAAATAAATTTGCTGATATTTTTTTATAACTGCGCGACCAGATTCCCTAGTTTATTAATATACAAAAAGCCATTTTTTTTCCAATTTTTGTATCATACGCCGCTTTATAGCATTTGCTAGTTTAAATTCAATTATGAGTACCTTGGTGTTTGCTTCCTTGCAACTTGCAAGTGACATTCGAAAGTAAATGCAAACTCGTGGTCAATTAGATAAAATTTAAATTTCAGACTTGTTATGGATATATTTCGACATAATTTGGGTAAATTCAAATTATTATTGTTATGACCACACCTTTTTACTAGTTCTTGTAAAAGTCCAGTAGTACATATAGTTTAATATATGGAGGAACAAAATTATCCTCTTAATAAACAAGTGACACTTTGTCTTTCACCACTTAAAAGTATAGTAATTGAAAAATATTACATTTATTGCACATATTCATCACACGTTGCCATAGTCACTAGAACATGAAAGATATTTCTTGAGACAGCGATTGTATGTGTAGGGTCGCTCTAATTGAACAAGATGTCCTGCTTTTTTTTATATATTTCATCGATGTATTTTTTCCCAATTTTCTGCACTCATTGATAAGATATATCTATGAGTAAAGTATACGGTAAAATTTCATAATCAAATTTTAAATTTGTGTTTCAAATTAAACAAAAGGTAGGCCGTGACTAACTTTTCATCAGGATGAGAGGAGTACTTACGCTTTCATAATATCTGAAACTGTATGATTAAAAATTTTATCGTCATCTCCATATAAAAGGTAAATTCTCTACATGAAAGATTAAACAAACTTATCAAAATGAATTATTTAACATGTTATACAAAATCAACTTTATAGGAGTATATATTTTTTATATGGAAAATGATCAAAATGTCTTTAATATATTAAAAATACTTTGCTTTCAGCTATATATATGAGAGGACATTTGACATACTTGGGAGTATTTTGGAGTAGCGTCTTTATCACCGACTACTAAAGCTTCAAGAAGTTCCACTTTCTCCATTCTGTTGCCAAACATACCCTGCTTTTACAACATTTTACCATTAAAAATTGGTATGATAAACAACTTTGACATTAACCTTTTATGTTAATTTTTTTGTAGCGATATATTATAACAAAATAAGTATACTTCGATTTAAATAGTTAAGTTACCTATTTTTTATAGGAGTATAATAACTTTGAGGTTTAGAGCTGTTTGGATTGATTTATTTAGGTATTTTTAAGTCGAAGTAGCTTTTAAGTAGTTTGACAGTGTTTGAGTAAAATAAAAGAAAAAAGAGCTTATGAGCACAAAAATTAGTCAAAAGTCATTGGAACTTATTACTTTTAGCTTATAACTTATAAGCAAAAATTCAATCCAAAAAGACTCATAGCATTACTCCCTCCATTCACTATTACTTAACAACTTTAGATTTTGTATAAGAAGATAATTTTACTAATTCACTCCTTAAAAAACTTATTGGTAATTATACAAATAAATGTGAACACTTTCAAAAAGAATTAATTGTAAGGGTAATATAGAAAAATTTAGTTAATGCTTTCTTAATTTAGTATGGTGGACAACGTAACTAATATGAAACAACTATTTTTAGTATAATGATCAACTAATAATATGAGACGGAGGGAGTATATATTAGTTATTGTTGTTTTATGTCATGAGAAATAATTTGGGAATTCGTAATTAATGTTAAAGAATAAAACATGAAGAAGAAACATACTTTTTTCTTTTACTTTTGTCGTGGACTTTGCACCTTCTTTATAAGAAACAATAATTATGTTTAGTATTAAGTATTGAAAATTAATTAATTAATATTAAGGATAAAATATGATTTTACAAAAAATATATTATTTTTTCAAAGAGTGAACAAGTGAAAGTGTTGATGGAAAAAGATAGAATGTGAAATGGAGTATTACTCTTTCTATTCATTAGTTGTTCATTATTGACTTGACACACATTTTAAAAAATAATAAATAAAAGGAATAATACTACTACATTACCTTTTGAATATACATCAAATTTAATATTTTAGGAAATATATATATATTGAATAGCAAGAATAAGATAAATTATCTCTTAATTTTTTAAATTAAGATAAATATTATTAAACAACTATTTTTAGTATAGTTAACGAATAAAAGTAGATCGAGGGAGTAGTTAAAGACGCACGTACCTCAAGAAAATCCCTGAACAAAAATTGAGGGAACCAAGGAAACTTCTGGCTTCCAATAGATAAAAGCACTTTGAGATCAGCTATGGTTTTGGGCAAAAGAAAATCAGGCCAGTTAGTGAACCCAATATTGTTCAAAGAAGCATTGCTAATGGATTCAGTCATCTCTATATATAACCGTGCTTGACATAACCATAGATTCAACCATATGAGGATACAATTGGGCCAACTTGAACCCAACCATAACTGAACCCCACTAGAGAAAACTTTTCAACTCCCAACTTCATCATACCTTAAAGAAAAAGAATCAGACCCAACCCGCACGTGAGATATGTTGAGATATATATAATTAAATAATAAAAGTGTGTTTTCTCTAACGGCTTAAACTTTTAAATGTCACATACTTTAACATGGTATCAGATGAGATATGAGTTGAGCAATACCATTTGCTAAACAATGTGCGTGAAAACTTGTTGACCGTTGGGGAGAATGGGTAAAGGAATCTCCGAAGAAAAGTAAATCAGGGACGTAGACAGCGAAATCTGAACTTAAGGAGAGTATTTGAAAAAGCCATGTCATAATTCCATTAGCAACAAATCCATGGAGAAATACGACTGAAGGCTTAGTTGAATTGATGGTTGGAACCCAAAAATGTAAGGTAGTTGTTCCAGCTTCTATTTCCACTAACTTGGATCTCATTCCAATAACTTTCATTAGACACCGCATTATTACTGCAAATACATTTCCCATTTTTCACAAACCTAACACTTTTCTCCCTTTCTCTAAGCTACACTAGAAGAAGATCATACATTAGAGATTGCCAACTTGTCGGCTTTAATCTTTTGGCTCATACCCTTATCCTTTTTAAATGTGAAAAGGATAAAAATGTCTCTCAACTTTCGTCTATATTATTTATTATGAGTTTGTCTCTAGTTATAATATATGGTCAAATTAGTAAAATATAGCTCTTTTTAACGATTGTCCATATGGCAAGACATTTGGGTAAGTTGGACATCACGTAACAGGCCACCTCATCATCAAATATTTATTCTTTTTCTTACTTTTCATGAAACTTCTTTTAATTAGTATTTTGTTACGAAAATATGTATATGACAGATAATTTGAAACGAAGAGAACGATATGATTTTTAACCTCAACTTCTTCAACATGGCACTTCATCCAACAATCTCAATTATTATGACTGTTCAAGTGTTGGGTCACATACATATATTGGGCCATGGGACTGACTATTACACAGTGGTTACAGTGCATACTGCAATTTTTCCAATTTGATGTAGATTGTTTAAGATTTTATTGTTGTACAATAGTATAAATTCGTTCTGTCCAACTTTTCTAAAATTTAAAATTTAAATTGTATGTAAGTCGGTCTAGCTCGAAGATTCTTTTAATTTCCTTGGATCTCAATACATTTTCAGGGTTATATTATATGGATAAGAAATTAAATGTGGACTATTAATGGGGGGAAAACCCCCTTTGAACAACGTAGCTAAACTCACTTAAGAAAGTAAAGCAGCAATACTTCTACTTGAGGAAGATAAAGTGATTATACTGATTTAGTATTAGAAAATATCAATCATTTACAATTTGATTTAGTACAATTTGGATTAATTTTGAAACAAAAACATATTATAGAAACTTGTACACAACAAATTAATTCTGACCTACCATAATTATTAGGATTTGGAGATTAATTTCTAATGAATTTTATATGGTGATCGTTCAGGAAGGGGATCACATTAATGTGGGAATCGAATCCGCACCAACAAAGTGACAGCTAACCAATCCAACAGAATCCTTCAGCATGTTTTATGATAAATGGGCCGGGCTTGCACTTTTAGCCCAAATAATAGAAACAAAATCTTGTTGCTCAAGTTATTACATTCTATAGTCCCTTCCCTGCTCATTCTCAAACCGTGTGCGTAGAAAACTATCTATTTCGGAAGGTAAGCAGCAAAACTCATCTCGATCGATTTTCATTTTTTTTTCTTTTCTTACTTTCAATTTTGATTTGAAATCTCAATTCCTTGAAATTTATCTCCCAGAAATCGGTTTACTTATTTTCTTAGCAGCATTAAATCAAACAGTTTATCTGCAATTTTGTTTCCTTAGCTCTGCCTCTTATTGTGAAATTTGCTTCTCCAATGGGATGTGATAACACTTGTGCTTTTACGAGTAATTAATTCAATTACCACACTAATTGTGTATACAATAGTTGCTTGATACACTAGTAATATTTCTTACCTAGTTTTTGAATATTTAAACAAATTCCATGCCCAAATTCATTGCCAAACTTAAACCGTTTGACTTTCGAAATCTGAATTGTGTCACATAAACTGGGAAAGAGGGAGTTGTAAGGGTTGGGATGCTTTTGATTGATTATTTGGCCAATTTGACAGTGGTGAAAATTATACTTAACTCTTTCTTTCCAGTTTAATTTGAGGTGTTCCGGGTTCTTGCTTTGAGCAGATCTAATTCTTTTGCTTTGTAAAGACTATATTTAGCTTTAGTGGCATTGTATGATTGATGGATTACAAATATTTTGTCTTACTTAAAATTAAATTTCGTAGATATCTATCCTGTTTCTTAATGAATTATCTATACCTGAAAATCTGGGTATCTCTTCATGGTAATTACCTAACTTATTCCTTTTGATTACTATGTACGTTATTTGTGTGAATCGCGCCTAAGTCATTGGAATGAAAATCATAATAAAGGAGTCTAAGTTCTGAGGTGGTTTGCTATTAATACAGAGAGCTGTTGTTATTGAAGATAACTGAAGAGGGGTTCAAAATGTACATGAGGATTAATGTGGCTAAAACCCAACATAATTGTTGTTGTTATATTTGTTGACTTGATTTTTCTTGTCTTTGTTGGTGCATACGAAGAAATAAAATAGTTATATGTGATGTTGATAACCTTACAGCCTAGATAAGAACCTCGCATCAAGGATAACATGGCAGCAGAAAATGTCCAAAATGAGAAGACACCATCCCCTGTTACTCCAAATCCAGCCATGACTTCGTGTAGGAAGAAGAAGAGCGAACAAGCAACTTTTCTAGAAGACATCAAGGATCACATGGATGAATTCATTCATGCTTCTATGGATGAACACAAAACTTGCTTCAAGAAGACCATCCAAAAGGTATTTGCTATTACTTTCACCGCTTACAGTGAACCTAAAAAAGCATCACATCTATTACTTCAAATATAACTGGCTGTTAACCTTGTCCAATGCACATATCAGATGTTTGGCATGTCAAAAATTGTTGCGGAAAGGAATGCTGCTGAGGCTAAAGAGGTTGAAAGTTCTCTGCCCCTGCAAACAACATTGGCTAAGTAGGATTTTTACTTGATGGCTAGTATCAATAGAGTAGAAAAGAATGACATCTGACTTTTCACTATGCTGTCAATGTTCTATTGATCTACGGAATGCTCTTGATTTGTAACTTTCACTCTCTTATTTCCACTGTCTGTATTAGTATCGCAATTGTTGTGTAGAACTTGGATTGGTTGATTTCATTGAAGTGAATAGATTCACTGGTTTCTTCTGCTCTTTGCGCCACTCAACTTGTTGGTGGTATCAGGACTATCAAAGATCGACAAAGTGTCAAGTGTTTAAGGAACATTATCTAAACTTTTAAGCTCGTAATTCTATAGCAATGGAGAAAAGTTTCATAATCTGTGTTTCTGCTGCATTAAAGTGGATAGATTCACTGGTGTTACTTTGCCCCAGTGAATTTTTTGTGGGATCAGGATTATGAAGAAATGACGAAAGTGCTTAAACTAGGTTTCATAGCTATGTTTCTGCTACACCCTTAAAGAAAATATATACACACACTCCATTGATGATTGTTGTATATATGTAAACATTACGCTTCAATTTTAATTTGCTGGAACTTCTAATTTATTCAACCTATAATTGTGAACACATTACGATTTATCCTCCTTTTTAACTTATCAAAAACATTAAAATGAAAGGCAATTATTCCCCATTTTTACCCTTTGGGTGGTCCAGTGGTTTGGGCTTGGGAACTTCCATATTGAAGGTCTCAAGTTCGAAATTCCTGGCAACGAAAGCAAGGGTTCACTTTTTGGGTTGAGCTCATCGCACCGGGATTGTCTAGTGCAAGTTACCTCTCCTATGTGGTTTGTAAGCTATTGCATAGGAGCAGGGGTTTTGTTTTGTGCGCACTCAAAGGGTAAAAATTGCGGATTTATTTTTCTTGCACACTCAAAATAACGGATGCGGGTTTCCCTTTATCCTATGCACACCGAAGTCATTAAAATAAATTAGATATTTCCTATTTTTACAACATGCGTTCTGAAACGAGTCTCCTGAGTCCTGACTGATGGTCTCAAAGGGTATTATTGTCATCGTGATATAATATTGTCTGTTATTTTTTATTTTTTTTAAAGAAATAACTACTCCATTATTTTTGTGTGCTGAAATTATTGTTCTCTTGTGCCTGCGCTTTCTAGTTCATTTCAAATCGTGTTTCAGCTACAATGGTCAGATAAATTTATTTACTGATTAAGTTTCCTAAAAGCCAACTCAAAGTAAATTTTATACATTTTGCATAAGTTGATAATTCTGAAAATTAAAAATATAGGTAGTAATTTATCAGAGCCATTCAAAGTTACACTGAGTTCGTAAAATATTTTATGTCGTCAGTGGATAAAACTTATATTGCAATGTGAATATTACAATATGGTAAGGTATAAATGTTCCACACATCGTGTATTTAAGAGCATTCAAATAAGCTAAGAATTAATTTGGGATCCATTCTTAAAACCCTATGAATAATGAACGTCAATTGTTTTTGGCATAATACATAAATGTGTCTTTTAACTTTGCTTCATTTCATATTTATGCCCTTCAACTTTTGGTGTGCACAAATAGACACTTAAACTTGTATAAAATTGAACAAGTAGATACATGAGTCCTACGTGGCACAATACACGTAGGACACCACGTAGGACAAAAAATGTCATGTAGGATGCCATGTAGGACATGTGTGTTTATTTGCTCAACTTTATACAAGTTTAAGTGTCTACTTGTGCACACCCAAAGTTGAAGGGGATAAATGTGATTTGAAGCCAAGTTAAATGACATATTTATGTATTATGCTATTTTTTTAAGTACTATATGAAGGGAGCATTTGAGTATGAAATTGCACGTACGCAAAATAAAAATAAAAACGTGCTTTATAGAAAGAGATCAAACATGAATGCTATTACAAAGTAGAAGGCATTCAAATGCTTCCTTCATATAGTACATCCATGAAATTGATAGCAATAATGCAAATTAATACAATTAACTTGGACGTACAAAGAAATTGATATACACTTCACTTGAATTATCAAGAAGAAAATGTGATATTCTGGTTATTATTATTATTTTAATAGCTAGTAGTAGGGTTACTAATTTCTTGGAGTAAAAATGTTGTGTCATATATAATTAATTAAGGTTGCAGTTTTCTTTCCCTCATTGCTTTGTTGGAACCAAAGATTTGCATCCTGCATCAAATATATATTCAATGAGAAACATTAAGAATGGCCATTTCAAAAAGATACTATTATATGGACATGATTTGCATATTCAATGAGAAACACAAATAGTACTTGGAAGAAAATAGGCATTACTAGTATTTTATTTTGGATGTACTTACCTTGGCTACTTGCTTTAAACAAGACTAAATAAGCTCTAAGTTGTGGAAAATAAAAGTTGCGATAAGATGTGGAGCAACATAAAAGAAAAACCAAATTATAGAATTAATCTCTTAATACTATTTTTTAACACATTAGTTTTGGAATTTGAAACTTTTAAAACATGTGATCATCTCATCTTAAAAACATGATTGATTGAAATCTTTTAAAATAATGAGATTTAAGTAGTGGACGGGCAATGGGAAAATTGTGAAAGAGTAAGAACAAGACGAAAACAAAAGGTTCAAGTACATCTTACTTCGACATTTTTGTTTAGTTTACTATATCCCTTTACATGCAATCCTAATTCATTTTTATAGAACAAACATGTAATTAATATAATGGAGACATTTGAATTAAAATTTGTCTATTCTGATATCATGTTAGAACAAGACAATAAATCATACCTTAATGCGAATTATTTGTTATTAGTGCGGCCTCGGCCTCCGTTACGAGTGGTGTAGTTGGGGAAAGGCACACCACCACTCTCAATAAACATGATATCATGAAGAAGTACTTCATAATGTTGCTTCACATCTTCTGCAGTTTTATTGCCTCCAACAGCTCTAGCAACGTTGGACCAACGGTCAGGGGTGTCTTTGTCGTACACTGCTAATGCCCTCTCAAATGCCTTGTTTTGTTGTAAAGTCCATGTAACTGATGATCCTTGTACAACTTGAGAAGAAGACATTATAGTATTTTTGAGATGAACACTTAATTAAGTAGTGAATATTATCGATGGAGTTGATGATTGAGTACATTATTTGTATCGAAGGGGAGCTACTTATATAGGATACAAAATGAGAGGGGTGTGGGGTCCAAAATGATATTTCAAGAATTTTATGATTTGTCTTCCTAGCAACCACAAAGACTAACAATGCTCGATCAACCAATATCAAGTTAATGAGTATTTGATAAAAGTTTTAAAAAAAGGCAAAGTTAGAATTTTAATTTTATGGGGTATGAATTTTATAATAATTATTTTGAACAAGTATTGATATTTTTGGGTTCGAAACTTAATATTTGTACATATATAATAAACTTTTTTATATAAATATATTATTTAAATAAAAATTGATGGGTTCGATCAATTTCGTACTTATCATGAATGACTAATCAGAATTTTAATTTGACACATTTAGCATTTAAACTCTTACTATTGATTAACACAAAATACGTCCTTTTAAGGATGGTCAAAATATTTAATTTTGACCAGAACTCATATATAGTTTCTTTAAATATTTTCAAAATAAAATTTTACATATTTGAACAACTTCTACATCTTCACATGAAATGAGTGGTAGGAAGTACTTTTGAATTATTGTGAGAAAAGACATAAAGTCACCATTGAAGTTGTTCCGAATTTTCAAAAAAATACCTTCACTTTGCGAGTGTCCTATTACCCCACGAAACTATCTAAATCCATAATAAATATACCTTTTTGATTAATTTTAACACCACTCGTGTTGTCACGAAATATGGACGCGTGAAGGACTCTTGATACAGCTTCAAACCAACGTAAAATTGCCATGTGGCACTCCCAAATTGACTTATTTTGAAAAAAATATAAAAACTCATGTATTAATTTTTTTTTAACTTTATTAGGAATAGTTTTTAATTTTCAAATCTTTTTTCTCATCTTCCCTACCATCATTAGCTTACCCATATTTTTTGAGCATCCATGACTTCCTTCATATATTTTTTCGTTTTCTCTTTTTCCTTTTTGGTCTTTGTTTTTTTAAAACTAATGTTATTGTGTTCATTCTTATTCTTTTTTAAAAAAAAAAAACAAATTAGTTTAGTGATTTTTTTCCTCCTACAAATCAAGATTGAGATTTGGGACTAGTTAAACTATGGAAAACTCGATTTAGGAGTAAGAAGTTGGAGAAGGTGGTGATTTAAATGTCAGAATTTGACTTGGTGATATTTTGATTATTTGACGGTGTTTATTTTCATAAATAAATTAATTGGTGGTAGTTTGACAAATAATTGATAGTATTGTCGCGAAATTCGCCCCGCCAAAATGAGTTTGACGACTGTTGCAGCGGGAAGGGAATGGCAGAAGAACATAGTTGAGGCGAAGAAGAAAGAGAAAAAAGAAAAGAAAAAGAAAGGCAAAGAAATCAGATAAAAGTATTTAAACATTATTTTTAACATGTGGCAAGTGACTATTAATGCGTAACATACAAACATTTTTGTATAAGTGGTATTGGGTGAAAAATGGGGTATACATACTATTTTAAAGTTGTTCAATGGGGTAAGAGGACACCCGCAAAGTTAAGGTGTCTTTTTAAAAATTCGGAACAACTTCAGTGGTGACTTTATGTCTTTTCTCAATTATTGTTGAGAATATAATTAAGAAACTAAAAGTGTGTTTCTATTAACAACTTAAATTTTTTGATGAAATGGTTCCACACTTCAATAAGGTATTAGAGTAAGTAAAGGTCATGCGATAAGCATTTTGAGAATATAATTAAGTAAGCAAAAATATACTATATATTTTTCTTTTTGACACTTTACGAATACATAAATGTGTTATTTAATTTGATTTTATCTGATATTTATATAATATAACTTTATATGTACACAAATAGACACTTAAACTTATAAAAACTAACAAATAGAAATATTTATTCTACGTTTTTTTAACATATATTGATATAAAAAAGTTTGTTCGGTTGAACATGTTATTTACATGCTCCATCCGCCACAGGTTACATGACAGTACTTCTCCACTAGTACTCTCATAGAGCAAAAGATATTTTGTTGAAGCTGATTAATGCATTTCGACTAAAAAATAACTTTTAAATTAATTATTTTATTTTAATTACATGCTTTTATGGCTATATATTAAAAAAATGACTTGCATAATTGAGACGATAAAATTTTAAATATATTTGCGACACATACCCGCTTTTTTATTTTTATTTTTCTAAAACTTCTTGTCTCAGTAAAAACATGATATGCAATATGAAACGGACGAATTAGATTATTAATTATAATACTAAAGGGGTAGTAAACTTATCCAAATAATTTGAATCATATACACTAAAACCTAATTAACATTTAACTAGTAGTGTACTAGTTTAGCTTTTACAAATTTCTTCCACCTATGGCATATGACTAAATTAAACCACATCATATTGGGGTTGCCTAATCATTTTATTATTATACTAGTGATAGTAAGTAAATCAACCACATACAATATGCATGTCAGTTTAGCTTATAGAAAATTATACTTTACTACATTTGCAAATTGCAAACCCTTCCTCTTTTATCATAGAAATGTCATGACAAAATAACAAAATTATGTATGTTATTTTGTCACACTTAGTTTTCAAGATAAGAATTTGTTCAAACTCACTAACTTATGGAACTCGATAACTTGAAATGGCTAGAACCAAGATT
The DNA here is from genome assembly GCA_029582685.1 of Solanum piurae. NCBI lineage: Eukaryota > Viridiplantae > Streptophyta > Magnoliopsida > Solanales > Solanaceae > Solanum > Solanum piurae. Next base: position 2,889 of record JAJOOO010009468.1, on the reverse strand, counting down.
CAAAAATTTCAAATCCTGTCTCCATCGCCGCAATTATTTTGATACAAATGATGATATGGGCCACATATTGATTTGGCTTACAAAAGTTTTTTCACGGGGGTGCACAATGATATTCATTAACTAGCTAGAAGTTACGTCTAGCTAGGCTATATATGTGTACTGTGCAGATATCTTGGCAGAAGATAATATATATATGATCACTTTGTGTGCAATATTATATTACATTATTTTTTTGTGTAGAAACAACAATAGTCCTTAAAGCTTGTGCACCACTTGTTTTTGTCCGTACAATGATGGTATTATGTTTTTATTACCAGAAATGGTGAACACGTGTGACCTACTACTTTACACAAATCGATTTTCTTGTACCGTATGAATCATCTTTCTATTGTTTTCTAGCTACTTCAACAAGTACAAGAATTAATTCATAATCCCTAATTATAAACATGTAAGTAGAAAACAAAAGGAAGTAATGTTCTCCTCGCTAGAAACAAGGGTTTTTAATTCCCACCATATTCCATCGAACTAGCTAGAACACATGGTAGAAAACATATTTTCGTTGAATACTGAGAAGTTTTTTTCTTAGTGACTCTATCAAAATATTTGTAATAGCTATTAAATATTTTTAGTAGAATATTTCAATAAAAAAATAATAATGATTATTTAGCAGAATGTGCTTCATTCGTTATAGAACTCTCGGTACATTTGTACTCCCTCTGTCTCTAATTACTTGTCTACTTTTGAATTGGCACATCTATTCAGAAAATAATTAATGACATAATGAGTTTACTATTTTATCCCTATTAATTATGAAGTGGATGAAAAATTCTACATTTTTCAAAATAATTAATCATGTAAAAAAAATTGTCCTTTCTTGATTTGTCAAAATTGACAAGTAATTAGGGATAGAGGGAGTATTATTTACTCAAGAAATTTCTTTGTAAATTTGCATAAGATTTACTACCAGCAGAAAACTTGACCACTTGTCCGATTCCGATTAGACTGCGTTATAAAATCTCACTCACAGAGATGTATATTGGGCTATGGAAGCTCAATTTTGTAGCCAATTAATTAGTTTGATTTAGGCAAAACAGTCAGAAAATTAATGTGACAGTTGGTGTGACAATAATCCTCTTTATATTTGTACCATTCCCTTCTTGAGGAAATCTCGTATCCAACCACGTCTTTATTAGGAAAAAAAGAACTCTTTAAAAAATGTTTGTCTACTAAAAAACGTAAATAGTAAATATTTGGCTAAGATAGAAATGATTGTTATAATAAATTATTGAGCGTAATCTCAACATGAAAACCAAGTGTGAGATAATGAAGGCAAAATATAATGTTACCATTGATTTGTTAATTAAAATAATGTCATGGGGAAAACTTAAATATAATAGGTGTCTCATTCCTGTGCCCATATAGCATAAGCTAGCCATAGCCCATAGAGCCATAATTTGTTTAACTTCTTTATCAAGACTATATAGTATGACTTTAAACCACAAAAGTTCTTTTTAAAAAGTATTTTGACATTGTCTTTCCTGCGGCAAATTGTTTAGCATATTTAGCAGGAATTACATGCAATGATATTAATAGTGGATGATTTTGAATTTTTGACCTCTTACTTTATTGGGTAATTTTCAAGATCGAAAGTCAAGAGTTTAAAATCACCCTCTTTTAAAATTATTTTTTATGAAATCACTGCATGTTTAGCCCAAGTAAGTCCAGTTTTTTTAAATGAAACTCTTGCGCGGATTATCTTTATTTCGGGATGGTCTTTAATGTAATTTTTGTCTCTGGTGCTCATGTAAAAAAAGAATTGTGGATCAAAGTATCTTTATCAATGGCCTAATTTCGTTCGACATAATTTTATAGGAATGAAGTTATTCGGTATAAATTTTGTAGTATCTAATTCGCTTGATTAAATTTTAAGCACTTTTACCTTAACCGACGTAACTTGTGTTATATTATGATACAGAAATATCAGTGTGGAATATTGATTCTGAAGGGAGGGTAGAAATAGAACGTTTGATGGTGCAACACCATACAATTTGAAGTGCAAGTGGATCATATTGACCATAGTAATAGCTTAGCCCATAGAGCTATTGGTCCATTCCTATATATGCCGGGTGATGAATCCTTCCAATTTGAGTCCATATATTCACTTTACAAAGAATGAGTAGTTGTAAAATTTTAAAAAAAAATACAATAACATGTCACTTGATAATAAGTAGAATAATTTTATATTCTGAAAAATAAAATAAAATATCTGATATATTATATTAAATTATATTAGTAGTCTAAAAATGCATTTATCTTATAACGTGCATATAAGCCATGGATAGCTTTTTTACCAAAATCAAACTTTTGGGACAAATTGCAAATGATTTAGGGAGGGATCCCTTCATTGACGCAGCTGAATATTCGTCATTTTTATGAAACTTTCCATGATTCTAAAGAAATAGTAGAAAAATGGGGAAAAAAAAAGAAAAAGGTATACAATAACTAAAAAAAATCTTAAATTTGACGTGTTTTATTTAAATTAATCTTTAGTCAAACTAAATTTGGTTGTAATTATCTTTTGTATTTGAATTTTCCATAATGAATCCCTCTCAATCTTAGTACGTCAAGTAATTAGAATCAAACACAATTTAACAAGGATTCGAATAAAACGCGTTAGTTTTTGGGGGGTTGGGGGAGGGGGTATGAGCAGAGTCACCGTGTAGGGTTTTTATCTAAACATGCTTCGACAGAAAATTATATTATTTACATATGGTTAAAATTTTATTTATACATCATTTCTTTCGAAACTCTCTTCGGCTAGTTCACATCAACTTTTTCAGATTTTACACCTCTTTAATTAAAATTCTGATTCCGTCATAGGCAATGTTT
>JAJOOO010009466.1:0-13831 GCA_029582685.1 Solanum piurae | reverse complement strand
ACCCTACAAATCATGAAATTAGCCAAAAAATTATGTTTATTTTAGAGGATTATTATAAAGTTTATGGTCCCTTAATTATTAGTGGGACATTTACATTTGATCCTTCTGATAAACACGTTTAACTATAAATTATTGTAATTATGTACTTGAGTCCCTCCTTAGCTGGCAAGTTTAATTTAACAGATCTGATTAGTTAAAAATATTTAAAATATGTTAGATTCATGATAATATAATTATTGGAGAGACCAACACTGTATCGGAATATTACAAGATCTGAAATTAGAATTATGAATAACTTAATACCAATATTGCATTTTTTCTTGTTTTATTCTTAGTCGACATATATTCAAGGAAATAACTACTATTTCCTTTATCCCTAATTATTTGTCTAATTTTTTACTTGTTTATTTTGATAAATCAAGAAAGAATAATTTTTTTTACCTATTATATCCTCAATTAATTAATTTTGAAAAAGATAAACTTCTTGAAAATCTAATTTTTTTAAGGCATTCACTTTATAATTAATAGGGATAAAATAATAAATTTACTATGTTAATATTTGTTTTTTTTAATAGGTGTGCCCATTCAAAAGTAGACAAATAATTAGGAATAAAGGAAGTAAATTCTTAATCAAGAGTTTTTCGAAAACAATCTCTTTATCTTCACGACATAGTGATAAGGTTTGCATATATGATACCTTCTCCAAATCCTATGTCGTGAAATTTTACTGAGTATATTGTTATAATAGTACGTCTTAATAGTTAAACAGAGAGTAAGAAGAATATTCTAAATCTCCAACTTATTTACTATAAATAAATAGAGTATTATGACAAAGCAAAGGAACTTGTTCTTTTGACGGAGTTTTTGAACTCTTCGACTAATTTAAACTTATCTTACGATATTGTCCGACTGCTATATCGACAACTCAAGAGTTATATTGTTGGATCGATAAAGATAGTTAACAATAGGCGAGCTGAGGCAACAACAGTTGTAAGATAACGTTGCATTTTACATTATTGTATTGCGAAATACAAATGAATACAAAAATATATATGAAAAGACAGACGCCATTGCTAAGTGACTAACTGTTTACTGTAAATGGCTTAACCCCATAGCTGAGTTATTCATCGATGCAAACTTAATAATCTCTTGTGGCAAAAGCTGACAATTCCCTTCGTGTTTAATTCCCAAAAAATCTCTCGTTAAACAATTATCCATACCGTTCATTGAAACTGCTTGAGTACTATGCATACCAACTGTTTGCATAATTGCCTCATCTAAATTAATCGCTTTATTAATCCCTGAAGAAGTAAAATTCGGACACCCAATTAGCCAGTTGTTGCTCTGTAACAACGACGTTGTGTAATCTTCAGATTTCTTGGCGAAAATTTGATCTGTTGTTTCACAACTCTGTAAACTGGTAAAAGTTGGTGTATTTGGGGAGGATGAAGAAGAAGAGTTCAGTTTGCTGAAATTGTTGCTAAAGAAAGTTGACTGATTGCTTTTTGTAGAACCCATTTGTGCTGCTTTCTGTAGAAGTGCAGTAGCAGACATTGGCGTGGTCGAATTTTGTGTGGTTAATTGGCTGTTTTGACTATCCGAATACAGAGAATTGTATGCTTCAGCCATTGAAAAGTTTGCAGAAGTTGAATTAGATGATCCAAATACATTCTGGGATTGCATTTGGATCATTTCTTGAAAACCCCCTGTGCTTGAATTGTCAAAAAGATTTGAACTTGACGATATTTGAAGAGGATTATTATGATTAGCTGCTTGTTGATCTAACCAAAGTGATAATCTTGGTTTTTGCTGCTGCTGATGTTGCTGATGATGCTGATGAAGAGAATTATTATTATTACCAGTTGCATAACTACCAAAATCTGGTCTAAATCCTGCGAATCCGCCGTGTAAATTTGATTGTTGTTGGTTCAACAATGTGGCAGTATTTGGGAAGTTGATCAAATTGGTAGCCCCAACTGAAGTGATTCTTGAACTCTCCTCAGCTAAAGCATCACAGAAAGCTCTGTGTGTGATAAAACTGTCTTTTCTGCAATAGAAGAATACATTTAAATCCCAATAGTAAAATGGTTGAAATTGAAAGAAAAAAGAAACATATATCAATTTGAAGTTTAAATCGAAAATGAGTATTTGGATCGATTTGAAGTTGTGTTTGTTCATGAGTTTCATCGATATTTTAAATAATGAATGACTTTCACCAGTTTCTTGAGTTCAAGTTTGGAGCACTTGCCTTAGAGCAAGGAAAGATCTTTCAAAAATAGAATCGATACGATGGCCAAACTATTATTTGATGAGTATTTATTTTACTTCAATGAATGGATGAGCATTTATTGTACTTAAAACATATATTCTCCAACAAAAAAACATGTAACTAGAAACTAAAAAATACCTTGAAAAGAGTGTGCCACAGTCACATTTGTACTCTCTAGTTCCACAAGTTTTACTATGAGCTTTCCAATCTGATTGAACTGCATATTTCTTTGAACACTTTTCACATTTCCACTTCTTCTCTCCATGTTTTCTACTAAAATGTTTCTTAATTCCAGTTAGGTCTCCAAGTGCACGCGATGGATCGTGGTGAATACATGTCTTTTCTGGACATATATACACTTTCTTCTTCACTGGTTCTAGCTTGTTTCTTTGCTTTAGCTTCCATGGAAGATTGTGTCCTCTTCTATGAAGTTGCAAATTCTGGTCCCTTTGAAAACCTTTGTTGCAAATCTCACATATGAATCTGTTTGTTGCCATGAGTGACTTTGGTGAAAGTGCAATAACTTCAGCATCTGGATCTGTGATTCAACAAATAAACATGCAGTTCAGACACGGATCCAAGATTTGATCTTTATGTATTCAAGATTCGAAACATGGTATTAGACGCATCTGTTATGGTTATCTCATAGAAATTTAACTTTAAAAAAACTCAAAAAACTAAACAACAAAATCTAAAAAAGCAAGTCTTCTATATACATGCAGTTCAGAAGCGGATTCAAGATTTGACCTTTATCATGAGTTCAAGATTCCTAAAACTTAAAACAAACATGACTTCATCAAAACATGATCTAAATTAACTCCTTGACATCATCTGACGTATCTGTTATGGTTATCTCATATCCCTTTTTTCTTTTCGTATGATTTTGCTTATTATACACGACATGCAAATCGAGTTATGTATAACACTATAGCAATAAATTAAACAAAAAGATTGAAACTTATAAATATACCTGGTGTTCCTGGAAGATTTCTTCTTTTCTTGGAAGAAGTATTAGGTTTAGGGTTAGGGTTTGTTGTTTGAAGTTCTTGATGATGATGAGGAAGTACTGCTTTAACAGAAGAAGGAAATGAAAACACATCTCCAGACATCATTTTTGTTAATGTTTTGGTTTTGTGTCTAAGCTACAAAACAAAGTGTGTTTTGTTCCAAATACAAACAGTTAAGAAAACCTTGGTAGTATTCAAATCTTACAAGTTTTTTTTTTGTTTAGATTGTGCCAAAAGAACACAAACATAAGTAGTAGTAGTAGTAGAACACAATAACAACACAAAGAAAAACACAAAGTTGTGTAAATCTTAAAAACACATGAAGAGAAATACAATATTTTCTTGGGAATTTTTTTTGTTTGATTTCAAAAGATAACACCAAAAAAGAATGACAAACTTGAAAGCTAAAGAGAATATTTTCCTCTCTTTTTCTATACAACTCTCCTTTCAACTTTATCTCTACCTTTTTATTTTTTCAAAGTCGGTCAGCCATAGATTTAGCAGCTGGGGCCACCTATATTACGCCCTCCGTTTCAATTTGTTTATCCAGTTTTTATTTTACACGGAGTTTAAACAAGTAAAAGAGATTTTTTAATTTTATGATTTTAAGCTGAAAATAGATAAAATGTACCAAAATGCTCTTTCATCTTCTGACCTTAAAACATATCAGGTGAAAAAAATTCAAATTAAAGAGTTGTCAAAAAGGAAAAGAGACATTAGTTTCGAAACAAACCAAAAAGGAAATGAAAACAAACAAATTGAAACGGAGGGAGTGTAGATTTTATTTTATACATCGACAGTGTAAAATTCTTTATATTAGTGATGTAATTTAACTTATTATAACATATTTATTACTTTTTATGTCTCAATTTATATTGTACAATTGAAATTTTGAAATTCAAACTTCTTAACTTTGATCGTATGAATTCAGACATAGAAACTGTAAGTTCAAATTTATATATTTAACAATTAAGTAAAAATAATATATAATTTGACCTAACTACATATTTTACCATGTTGTATATATATGTATTGGCTGTATGCTGCTTGTAACTAGAATGTGTAGAGCTGTGTGTCATTTGTAGTCTTTCGAGCTAAAATATTCCTATTATCAAAGTCACGACCAACCATAATTTATTTAATTTCATTGTTGTTTAATGAGAGATGTGGAGAAAATTGTGTTTGAAATATTTTACTCCTTCATAATATATATGTAATCGAAATGATTTTAGTGTATGCAAAAATGATTGTTTAAGTTCATACATATTATGTAGTTAAAATATTTTTTAGTATATTGAAAAAATGATAATTTTAATCTTTTATATATAGTATTACGTATTTGAAATAGTTCAAATGATTATTTTACTACTAAACTTCAAAGATAACGATGCAAATAAAACCATGTTAAATTTAACTAACTTATGTAAGTCATATAAGAACATAAAAAATAACCAACTAGGGTTGTGAGAGTGTTGTAAGTACTCTTTCATTCTTAATTAGAAGTTTTAAATTTGAATTTCTCTGACAATGAAGTCGGATATCGGACCTCAGATGAGGAAAAAGAACGTAAACAATGAAATCTTTTGACCATAACCAAAGAAGTGGAGGGAAAGATGTAAATTGATGGGATTTAATTTACTACTTTCTCCGTCCACTTTTATTTGTCATGTTGCATCTTTTGAAAGACAATTTGATTAATTTTCAAAGTTAAATGAGATTACATTAATTTGATATTTTAAATAAAAAAATTAAATATTCAAAAATTATACAAAAAGTACTATAAATTGCAATTTTTTCATATCAATATAATAAAAAAATGCTCATATAATATTAGTCAATTTTTTTATAATTTAGCTCTAAAAAAGAAAATTACAATAATTAAAAGTGGACGGAAAGAGTAGTATTAACTAAGAAGAAATTACTCTTGGAATTGGAAATTGAAAGTGAGAAAGTGAAAGTAGAAAAGTTTGAGACCTTTTCATTACTTGTTCCAATATAATCTTGAAAGACATGAGGAATAAAATGATTACAAAATAATTAATTCAATTTGGACCCACATGTGTCTGATTCAAAAAAATTAGGGGACCAGTTCTGTTGTTTTGTAATTCCCAAGGGCTAGTCCGTGAATCTCTGATACTCTTCTCGTCACGTGTGTCACTGTACACTCAGCGTGTGGGTTCCCACACTCTTAGTCGATATTCGTTTTGAGTTTAACTAATTTAAATTTTTCGTATTAATATTATGAAGTTACAATTTTGAGATAAAGTATTTTTATTTTAATTTTTTTTTATATAAAATTAAAATTTAAAATCTTTAATTAAAAATATATTATAGGACTTGATTGGTGATATATATTATTTTTGTGAAAATATAATCGATCCAATATCGAGAAAATCATAAATTAAAATGATAAAAAATATTAGATATTTATAATCCTAACTCAACATTGAAAGTTAGCAAAACATGAGATAAGAATTATTTAAAATAATATAAGAGGCCAAAAATATCACCTACCGATATAAGGACTCAACAAATCGAACAATTATTATACAATAGTATATAACTATAAAACAACACGTAAGAGGAAATTTTAATTGTTGATACATAGGTGCATGTAGGGGTGTACATAACCGAGTTAGTTCGAGTTTTTTAATCATTAAATCAAATCATTTGTGTTGGATTTTTAAATCTATAAACCAAATCAAACCAATAAAATTCGGGTTTTTCAACCTTGGTTTTTTTTGGGTTTTTTGGACTTTCGGATTTTTCCGGTAAAGTATTCATACAAACATATAATTTACTTGTACTTCAAATATTTCTTTAATCCTACCAAAATACAACTATCTAAGGTGTTTCTTAAGAAAATAACACAAAATATGATATGAGTAATGACACTAAAATATCCAACAAAAAATAATAATAATGAAATCGCGTAAAACAAATATTGCAAATTAACAAGTCATAATGAAAATGATCATAATTTAAAACTACTAAATCATACTAAAATAAGTTTAATAAGTATTAGTTACATGACTAAATATTAAAGGAAATTAAAATTAGAGTATGTATTTGAATTGTCTAAACCAATGTAAAACCAAAGAATAAATATTCAATAATATTGTCATTCTTAGTGTTGAATTGATTTTCTTTTTGCATTAGTATTAATTTGATTTTGATTTAAACTTATTATAATTATCAACATCTGTGGACTATAATCTTTATTGAACCATTCAGAATTCCAAGTTTCAAACTTGAAATAATATATTAAAAAATAAAAACTATGAAAAAGTATAAGAAATATTTAAAAATTATATCAAAGTAAATATTTTTATGTATAAAATAAAATTTTAAAATTATATATATTATGTCGGGTTGGTTTGGTCTCAAGTTGTTTTTTTTTTAGTTAAAACCAAATCAACCCAAATATAGTCGGGTTTTTTTTCCCAATACCAAACCAAGTTAAACCAACCACTAGTCGATTTTTTTTTCTCGATTTATGATTTGATTCGATTTTCAGTTCGATTTTGTACACCCTTAGGTGCATGCTTGAAGAATCATGTACTTTTAAGCATGAACTTTATAAATTATGAAGAAATTTTTAATAGAGAGTGTTAATTCTTTATGATGAAATCATATATAACATGAATTTAAATTAGTTAACCAAGAACTTCGACACTAGATGGATAAACTAATAATAACTATTTTATACTTTTCTTAGTTTGATTATTTTTCAATCTTGAGAGAAAAAGAAAAAATTATATACGATAACTCTGTACAATATTTTCAAAGGACAACTCGCCAAGCTTATAGTGGACATCGTTTGGGTCATCGACGATTACGACCATTCAAAGACATATTTTCATTTAGCTACATAAAGTTGGAACACACGAGAGTGAGGTGCATGTGAAGAAATCCTAAATTCATATACATAACACATGTTTTACAAGAAAATAATAATAATAATAATAATAATAATAATCAAAAAAAGAATCAAATTTGTTAGCTATCATTTTCAAAATACCATTTTTTTTTTCATTTTTATATATGATAGTCCTTTTGAAAATAACTTCTTCTTTTAAATTTGTCATCACTCACTTTTTCTGCTTGCTAGTTGGCAATTTTTTCTATTTTCTTACTGCAGAATTATACCAGATTTGAAATAAATAATTGTTACATCAAATAGTTGGTGTGTTTTATATTGGGAAAGTTATGGATATATACGCTTCGTTCAATTAGTTTACCAATATATATTACCTATATAAATTATATATATTTTGTAAATTAAATGACTGATGATAAAGACTCGTAATTATTCCTTTTATTATTTGTTATATACTCGCATGATTGGGTCATATATATGTAGCTTGTCCCAAAAATTCAAGGAAACACTAATTTTAATGCACATTTTCAATCTTTTTTTTTCTGGACGTGACAATTTTCATATGACTAGTCTCCAATTTATTTTTATTTATTTAATTTAAGAATTTTGTCGTGTCCTATTTCGTCAATCATGTTGTAATTTCTATATAATTGTACCTTTGAAAATGAGTGAAACATATATATATATATATAGTCTCCATCATGATCTTTGAGAAATGTACTCTGATATATATAAGGAATAATATTGGATTGCAAGTCCAATTACTCCCAATGTCCCATTTTAACTGTTGTTTATAACCTTTTTTTTTTTAATAAAAAAAATACTTCACAAGTACAAGGTGTATATAGTTTATTATTTTCTTTTTTTAATATTAAAGTTGAAAAATAAAAGTTGGCGAATTAAATTTCTAAAGTGATAATTATTTTGAATGAAACCAAATTTAAGGATCTGTTTGGCAAAGCTGCTAGTTCATGTTATCTTCTTCATTTTATTATCCTTTGCTTGGTTTTTCCGGGTATTTGTTATTCGCTTTGGGTACCAAATAATCAAATTTGAGTGGAAATTAATTAAGTCTTATTTAATTTGAGGAATAAAATGTTCTTTAAAAAGCGATTTCATTCCTCATCCGAACTTTCTAATCAAGAATGAAAAAATACTTATCGACATTGCCCACCACGATCTCTCATCTTCACCCTATGTTTAACCTCTAAAAAACAATAAAAGAAGAAAGCAACTAGCTTGATAGCATGGCAACAGTTCAATTAAAGTGGTCCTTACCCTATAATTATTTTACAATTAAAATAAGGGACATAATTACACAAGATAATATATGTATATTATTTTTGTTATAAAATATGATTTTCTCATCCACTTTTTACTGAACTAGCTCATAATGGAAAAATCGTACACATGATGGGAAATAGACTCGCGATAAAATCCAAGAAATCCTATTAATTCTTCTAAGTGAAAAACTATTATTTTTTTCTTATTAGTTCAATCGAAATATCTGCATATATGAATAACTAATGAACATTTTTCAGCGAAAAATATCACTTAAAAAATAATAATTTTTTAATAGTGTCGATGTGTGGGGCTAGGTGTGAGATGGATTTGATTAAACGTAAGATAACATCCATGCAAATTAATATATTGCAAGAATTATTGCGTGTGGGACGTGATTTGGTTAAAGATCTCGGTTTTTATATTATATATATATATATTTTTAACTCCTGATATATTCTCACTACTAGATGTGGTTTATTTTTATTTTTTTTTAACTTTTTTTTTTAAGTTAACAAGATTAATTTTGCCTACATTAAAAAATATATTGCAAGAATTATTATAAGTTGAAACTTGAAGATCATCTTTTCTTAAAAAAAAATCATCCTTCCATCTTATTATATTTTTCAAATTTCGAAAGTTAAGCTTTTAAATTTTGATCATAAATTATAATATATGATATTTAAATTTTTTAAAATGGAATTTAATTACATATTTTAAAAACTACGTAAAGAGCTATAAGTCGCGATAATTAATTATTTAAAAGGAAATAATCTATCAGTTCTTTATTTTTATTTTTTTTCGTTTTTTTCCATAATTAATTATTGATTTTTTTTTAAGTAAAAGGCACATGGCTTTTTTCATTTAAATAAAACAGTGAGCAAACACAATGCACGTTCCCCAAAAGCCAAACATTTCTAACTTTTTTTGGGACTAACCAACACATGGTGTTGTCTTGCTATAACTCTATGGGATCCAATGCTACTATATACTCCAAATATATTTGTACAAAAAGAAAATTTCATTTTATACCAAAAAACAAAAAAAAAGTTAAAATAAGATCTTTTTCGAAGTTAGATGTCATAAAAGCACATTTCATAATTAAGTTTAATTTAAGCTCTAACAATGAAAAGTGTCGATATCAGTATATTTGATGAACAATCTCAACCATCTTGATAAGTTTAATTTAAGCTCCAATGATGAAAAGTATCGATGTCAATATATTTGATAAATTATCCCAACCATCTTGATTTCTTTTTGATATTGCTACAGTTCAAGGTAATTGTAACATCTCACAATTTGAAATAACTAGGAAGAAGCTTATAATTTGAAATAGTCATTTTTGGAAAGAATAAAAATCTGGAAAATTTGTTTAAGTTAGGAAAAGTTGAGTTTTGGTCAACTTCAAACGGCCATAACTCCTAGCTCAGGATGAGTTATGTGTACTTACAAATATGGTTGAAAATCTCTTGGAATGATCTTTCCAACGCCGCCGAGTTTGCGCGATTCCAAGTTCGTATGAGTAAGTTATTCCCTTTGAAAGTTGGGATGTTGGATTTAAGGAAAGTCTAATCCGGATTTTGGAAGGGTAATTTAGTCTTTTCCTTACCTAATTATTCTAATTCGTTTTTAGGAGTTTAATTGGGGTAAAGATAGATTTAGTTAGTTTTAGAAAAGTTAATTTTACGCTAGGGCTTGGAGTAGAGGAGAAAAGAGGAGAAAGGAGGAGAAAGGAGAGAAGAACGTTCAAGATTCGTCGATTTCGTCAAGGGTAGTTTTTGAATTTCGTCGGGGGTGATTCCTAAAAGGTATGTGAGATCACATAGCGCTGGGTTAGTTCACCCACGTGCCAATCATGATTCAATTCAGCGAAATATGTGTGATTTGAAAGTAAATCCTTTGAGTTCTTGATGAAATTCGTTTGAATTCTTGTGGGTTGTTTTGTTGAAGTTTCTTGCGATTTGATTCATGTTTCCGGGTGAAATTTCGGTTTGAATCTATCATGTATTGAGGGTATAAATGATCCTAAGTGTTTGGGGAAAGAACCATTGAAGTTTAGAGGGTTTGAGTTGAAAAACGGAGAAGAAAAGTCGTCAAACACCTGGGGAAGGGAGTGGGGAGTCGCGCCAACTTGTTCTCTGAATGTTGAAGGCTGGCGCCCCGCGCCTGTCAGAGCGCTAGGGATGCCCGTTCTTCCCCCATCTTTTCGTACTTGTTCCTTAGCAATGTACCTATGTTTTCTAGTTGATTCCAACATTCTAAGGTACATCTAAACATCATGAAAGCATCCATAAACATGAGATCAGAAACTTTGAATCCATAATCCAATTCAAGGAAAGTTAGGATCAAAGTCAAGGAAAGTCAAGAACCAAAGTCAAGGAAAGTCAAGAACCAAGTCTAGAAAGTTCTCAGAGTCTTTTCAAGAAGTCTTTTGTAAATGCTTTTAACCTTGTTTTAAGACTTAAAGTTCAAGTTGAGTAAAGAGTAAAGAGTATAGATTGAAGTTCATTTCTTCAAAAAGTATATGGGGACTAAGTATTTGCAAAGAGATTTAAAATATTTTCACATTTAAATAAGAACGGAAACTGAGATTTCCAAAGAGCCTACGGGCAAGTTTTCAGAAAAGAGTAATAGCTTTCTAAATGAAGCAAGAAGGGAAACTGAGATTTCCAAGATAGCATTTGAGCTAATTTTTTTAGCACTAATCTCAAATCACAGAAGAAGTATGTTTTTTTAAAAAACATAAGAGCTAGTATATTTTGGGGGAGAGCATGAGTTCAGATAACTCACGTCTCCATAAAACCATGTAGCCACTATGGGTAGAAAAGGGTCATACTTTTTAGATGAACTCTTTTCACAATAGACTAGTGGATCCACTTAGTAGTTCAGGTCCTATACCTTTGGCCGAGTATAGGATGCGCTGGCAGCGTGATGTAGATTGTTGTATCATCACTATTGCTCTTATGTGATGGTTGTCGGTTAGAGAAACTCCCACAGAAGTTATTGTATTTTTATATACATCAGTTTATTGTATTTTTACATATATTTCAGAGTTATGTTGTATCCTTGTATATACACAGAGTTGACATCATGTTTTTAAACAGTTTTTCTTTATATTGCACTTGTTTTAAACTGCTTTATATTGAAATGAGTTCAGTTAGGTATTCATGAGTTGAGAAGAGCCAAAGTAAGTGTTTCTTTCAGATTCTCTTTAAAGCCTATGTTGTTTTAGCATTCCAATTCAACATTTCTTAAGATTGTAGCTTCATTAACGGATGTTTATCTTGATTGCATTTAAAATTTTGGCCAATAACATGCAAAAAGTAAAATAGTATTGAATTAAAAAATTTCGGCACAATTTTTAAAAAAATGTCTAATGAACTCAAATGTAAGTATATGAAATTATTCCTTATAACAAGTATAACAATAATAAATATTAAAAATTTGTACAGATATTGTATACTATTTTTATTTTTAACTAAAAAGAGAAAAATACAAAAAATAATTACAAACGCCCACCGTGGGGCTCGAACCCACGACCACAAGGTTAAGAGCCTTGCGCTCTACCAACTGAGCTAGACGGGCTTGATGATGGATGTTATTAATATAGAAAAACAATATATCTTCCCAATCTCACCATAGGATTAAATTCTTACGCACAACATAATTTTTCTTGAGCTGAGAATCTATTGAAAATAATTTTTCCACCCAACAAAAGTAGGCATAAAGTCTGCGACACTAGATATGTTTTTGTCATAATTAATAAATGTATTTACGTATTTGGAAAAGAAACTACGTTTGCCAATTTGTACCAAAATGCATTTGTCAAGTCTTCAAAAAGTCGACTAGTGACATTTATAAATGCAAGGATAAAGTATGTCTATACCGGATTCCGTGTATGTTATCGTTGTCGTATTTATTAAAGGAAGGTAGGAATAAAATATGTGCACATCAGATATATTATTATTATTGTAATTAATAAATGTACTTAAGTATATGGGGGATAAATTGCAAATTCTACCAAAATGCATTTGTCAAGTCTTCAAAAATCGACTAGGGAAATCTATAGAAAATCTTTCCTAGGTTTCTTCCCTAAAGTTTCCAAATGGTTTAAAAATGTAGGGCACTTATATATACACTCTCGAACTAGTATAACACACAACACAAGCAAGTAGAATACAGATGCTAGGCTTAATCACCAATAATAACTTGTTTTACATGCACACACAAAAAAACTAAAATGGATAGTGATTCGTGAAGGCCAACGTACAAGTCGATAGTATAGAAACATTCAAATATTATAATAATGTAAACTTGAAGTTACAATTTGAAACATGAAACTAACAGAGAGAACAATTGTAGAAGATAATTAGAAAGGAGATGAGAAGCAGAAATTAGAGGAAGGGGATGAAAGAACTAAATATTTTTCTCAACAGTTTGTATAAATCGTTCTCTCTCATCCGTCATCATTCTAGCTAGTTAGTTGCCTTTTAACCAGTTGTTTATTGGGCCTGGGTCCCAAATCAGCCTTTACAAAGGCTTTCCAGTTTTGTTGTTTATTTTCGACCCAATAACTAATTGGTGACATCCGTATAGATATCGACATTAGGCCGAGGTTGGTTCATAACATCGATCCAACAACAAGATAAGAAAAGGAATTAAGACACAACATTTGATGAAAGTTGCGAGATATGTTACTTCTTAGGAAAAGGAATTAAGACCTTCAATATATATGAAAACCACTACTAAGAATATAAGAACTAATGGCACACAAATTATGTAGTTAAACAATAAAGTTTGTCCATAAACCTATTTAGCAACGGATTAGAAATGGATTATCAAAATATTCTGTTAGCTACGAGCAAATTAGCGATGAATTCGTAGCTAATTCCAATTTCTTTTTGTTGTAGTGAACTATTCAGTTAAGCTGCATTACTAAACAAATTATTAAGTTCGATTTTGAACTCAATATTCTACATGTTTTTACTACATATAGTTTTAGTTTTTTCAATTAATTTTTGTTGCATTACATATATACTTCTGTTTTTCTTTATTGCACCGTTTATGCACAGGAGTGGATTGTCTACTAAGGCCCAAGGTGTCACGTGACACTCCTTCATCGAAAAAATATGCTGAATATTGATATATAAATTAAAGATAGCAGAAAAAATTGAAATATATATATTACAAAGTGACAACTCTTGACCAAGAGAGGCCCAAAAAAAAGTAGTGAATTTATTATCTACACATATGATGACACAAATATAAATAAGAATTTGATATTCATTCACTCATTGATACAAGTTCATATAACATCAGGTTAATTCTCATGTCTACAAATATTTAACTCTTTTTCCTCTAATAAGGAGGAATTACCAAAAAGAATACGAATGA
>JAJOOO010009465.1:0-11918 GCA_029582685.1 Solanum piurae | reverse complement strand
CATATATATATATATATATATATATATATATATATATACATATTATCACACATGAGTTATTAACTATGTATAAAATAATTGTGTTTGGATTGTATTAACACATAAATGTGTTGATCATGGGTGGTAATTCAACAATTTGCTTAGTCAATTTTTTTTTTAAAAAAAGGCTTAATGCATATAAGACCTTTAAACTTGTCCATTTTTCATTTAGACACTTAAATTATAAGACTTACCGATTGAATGATTGAACTCAAGTCATAGTGTACGTATTCAACACAATCTATTCAGCAAGTCCAAATGCTTTGTGCATGACTTTCAAATGTTGCTTATGTGGCATTATTACAAATAAGAAAATGACATATCGATAATATAATAAAAACAATTTTTTCTTCCACAATCTCTTCAGCAAGCCCAGAATTTTTTATACATTTTTTTATTGTTATTTTACACATAATTTCTAGTAAAATTGGGGCGTTCCATTCTCTTAAAGGAGAGTGTACTACACATGGTGTTCTATGTTGGCACAGTGCGTCTAATAGACTCATTATAGTTTGAGTTCGAGTGTTCAACAGTAAACTTAAGTGTCTAAACGAAAAAATATGAACAGGTTTAAGGGTCCGCATATGTATTAAGCCTAAAAAAATATATAGCAAGATTATATTTTTGTTGTATGCTTTGTTATATAGGATAAAAATTCAAAAAAGAAAGGTCATGAAATATATTTAGCTAGCATTTGGCCATATATTTGAAGAGTAGATTTTAATTAATCTTCAATTATTTATTTGATCATGAAATTTGACAAAATTTTAAAATTTTGTTCTTCAAATATTTTATGTTCCCCAAAACCGACTAAGATTAATTTTTTGGATTTTGGTAACTTCCACTCAGAAAAACTTCAAAAAAAATCTAAGAAAATTTAGGCAAGAAATTCATTTTTCTTCTAATTATATTATTTTTTGTCGTCTATAATTATAGTAGCATATTAAAACATTTTCCTATTATATTGAGTTTTTTAAGATTTTGATAGGTAGATTATTTCATTTCTAATTATGCTCTCACCTACTTTCCTCAATTTGATAAAGTCATTAACCATATTTGAATACTAATCTCTTTAATTTGAAAATTTTGATTTATTCTTTTATTTTATGGTTAGTGCAAGGCTATATTTTAAGTATATATATAAATTTATTTTGTTACTATAATTTTAACATATAATGAAGATATTTGTTTTCATTTATAGTATGGCAATAAATTAATTACAATATAATAGATTTTTTTGTATAAATAAGCAACACATTTTTTGGAGAGCCTCATCAATTAATATCTCATTTTCATTTGAGTCATGGAAAAAAAAGAAGACTCTAGGACGTCAAAAGATTCTGATGGCCAAAATAGAATATGAAGATAATCTATACTGAACATTTTCAAAGCGTTGCACAAGTTTATACAAAAAATAAAGCAATATGATTGAGAAATATGACATTGATGTGGGAATAATAGTACTTTCCCCTATTGGTAATCCTTTCTATTTTTTACACCCTACAATAGATGCTATTGTTGATCGTTTTTTTAGTCCATGGACTATAAAAACGATCAACAACAACATCAATTGTAGGGTGGAAAAAAGAGAAAGGATTATCAATGGGAAAATATTATTATTCCCACATCAATGTCATATATCCCAATCTTATCGCTTGCTTTCTTGTAAAAACTTGCTCAACGTTTTTAAAATGTTTTGTATGGATCATCTTCGTCTTCTATTTTGGCCATCAGAATCTTTTGACGTCCTAAAGTCTTTTTTTCTGCCATACCTCTAATATGATATGTTAATTGATGAGGCTTTCCAAAAAAATGTGGTTCTTATTTTTACAAAAAAAATCTTCCATATTGTAATTAATTTCTTGCCATACTACAAATAAAAACAAATCTCCTCATTATGTTAAAATTATAGTAACAAAATATATTTATATAGATACTTGAAAAAATATAGTCTTGCACTTATCATAATAATAAAAAATAAATCAAAAATTTTAAATTAAAGAGATTAATATTCTAATTTGGTTCATGACTTTATCAAATTGAGGAAAGTAGGTGAG
This sequence comes from Solanum piurae, assembly GCA_029582685.1. Taxonomy (NCBI): domain Eukaryota; kingdom Viridiplantae; phylum Streptophyta; class Magnoliopsida; order Solanales; family Solanaceae; genus Solanum; species Solanum piurae. The sequence continues at coordinate 9,822 of JAJOOO010009465.1, read as the reverse complement.
AACATATATAATTTGAAATGAAATAATCTACATATCAAAATCTTCAAAAATTCAATATAATAGGATTTTTTTTAATAAGCTACTATAATTGTAGACAACAAAAGTTAATAAAATGTTGTTGCTTCTTTTGCACAAGCTCCTCAAGAAAATGCTAATTAAGCATACAATGGTTCCTAATACATTTGAGTTTAATGCAATGAAATAATTAAGTTTCTTAAATGTTTTTTTTAAAGTTTTAGTTTCTATTTTTATTTTAAAGTTGATGGTGTTATTTGAATTATTTAGTAGTGATTTCCATTTATCATATGAATTTAGTGAACTCAAAGACTCGTATTTATGTATTAATTATGAGTTCAATATTTAAATTCCTTATGGTACGTTTTAGAATTTTTAACATATATGTCAATGATTCAAATAAAATGTGATTAAATTGAATCTATTTAATGATACTATCATTGTGAAGACCTTAAATCTTGCCTTTTGACTAATAAATATAAATTAGTTTTCAAGGTTTTAATGTAATCACACCCATATAATGTGTTCAAAATTAAATTCAAATTTATTCCTACACGTTTTGGGCTATTTAGATAAATCTATAACGGTTTTAGGATAAAAATATCCTTAGAAAAATAAATAATCGGAGCTAGAAGGCGAAATTTAATTTCGATAGTGAGGTCCATTTTCTCTCCGTATCGTAGAAGATTCTGTCTGGTTAAAGCGTCTCTAGTAGTTGAGCTATAGATTGAGCCAACTAAAAGGTAAAGTCACTTTTTTGAGAAAAAATAAAAATATTTAAATTTAACAGTGAAATCAGAATTTTCATGGTGGCTAAGCTTTCATAAATGACAAATTTAGCCTATTTTCTTAATGATGAGCGCAGTTTTACACCCATTACTAACAAATTTGACCATTTCTTTTTATAAATATTATCACACATAAGTTGTTATATGAATAAATATGATAATTATAAAATAATTGTGTATGGATTGTATTAACACATAACTATGTTGATTATGGTTTTTAATTCAACAATTTGCTTAGTAAAAAATAAAAAAATGGGAAAATTAGTAAAGTAATCAAAATTCCTAACATAATTAGCTAAAATTTCTACATTATAAAATAATTATTAAAAATGTCATTATGTCATTATTTTAGCAAATATATTATATCCTAATATAATTAATTTACTATCCTTTTATTTCTCAAATCAGTTACCTAGTTTGACTCTACTACTTAAAAGTAAAAAAAAAAAAAGATCCCACATTCTAATATATTCTCTCTAGATTTTTATCCTAAATCTCTCCACTCTCTCTACTAATTCCACCATTGTTATCTCCTATAATTTTTTAAAAATTTTCTTCGACTTGTACGATTTCAATATCTGACAATTCTTCGTGCAAATTTGGGTATAATATCCAATTTTGCTCTCTCCTACATTTGATCAGGAGTCGGACTTGCTCCACAACTTCTTTGCTTGTTGGGCTTGGGCGATTTTCCTGTCAGGTTCCAGATAAACAATATCATATCATGTTAAGAGTATATTTGGATTGTCTTAGCGTAACAATTGATATTAGAATAGTCAATGGTTCTACAAGATAAATATATATATCTATGGGGCTCGACTTACCAGCTTTGCCTATCTACGAATTAAACCAATTTTTACCTTTGGCTTTGGAGACATGTACACATAAAGAAGCGAGTTAGTTTTGGTGATCATAGTTAAATACTCAATTGTGAATAGTACACAGTCTATCTCTAGATAATATCATGAGGTATCAGATTATAAACGTAGTGAGAGGGAGAGAAAATTATTGGATGCACTACAAGAAAAAGCCTTAATTAAGACCAACATTTAAGGATGAGTCTATATTCTTGTCTCCAAAAGTATATCTATTGGGACGAGATTATATTTCGGTCCTTATTGGTATATGTTTTTGGGAAGATATTAAATCCGGTCACTAAAAAAGTTACTAACTAGTCCTAAAATGTAATTTGAGGCATTATATTGAGGCTTGAGCGGGAATTTTTTCTGCCTAATGAAAATTTTTCTTTTAACAAAACTTTAGGCGCTAAAAAATTATTCTGAAAGTAAAAAGAAAAAAACTTTATTCTCAAAATAGAAGCTTGTTCCTAAAAGTTACCCTACCTAATCTCTTCAGATCGATCACCACTACAACTCATGAATTTGCTGCCCTAATCTCAACGTTGCTCTACCCTAATCTCGACGACATTCTTCCATTAAATTCTCCCCCGCCTCTCTATGGATGGTTTCGAAAAAACTCATCTTGAATCCATGGAACTTGATGAATTAATTGTCGGATCGATGTTCTTAATTGTCCATTCATGCATTCTCAATTCTAAATAACCAAATACAATTTATTTACATATTCATTATTCAGGTATTCATCCTAATGACTTATGTAAAAAAAACTTTTTATTTTATTTTGCTTATTTTGTATTTACAATATCACTTTGTATACCAAATGGTTTGTATTTAGATTTGATTTTGTATTCGTCCTACTGGTATATCATCTAGTTTTGTATTTATATTTGATTTTGTATTCATTCTCAATTCTAAATAACCAAAATAAATTTTATTTATGTTATATAGGTATCCATCCTAATTGCATCAGTAAAACAAATTTTGTACTTTATTTTGCTCATTTTGTATTTTCAATATCACTTTGTATACCAGGTAGTTTGTATTTAGATTTAATTTTGTATTCATTTTGAATTCTGAATAACCAAAATACAATTTATTTACGTATTCATTATATTGGTATTCATACTAATTGCATTAGTAAAATAGATTTTGTATTTTATTTGGTTCATTTTGTATTTTCAATATCACTTTGTATACTGATTTCACGTATCAGGACAATTCATCCAACACTAAGTGCCAACGATTGTTAGTCAATAATATTGTAAAGACTTGATTCCATCGTTAGGAAAAAGCCAATGGGGAAAGAATTGGGGTAAAAAAACTTTATCGTAGTAACTTGGAATTTCCCAACCTAGTCCAAATTTGGACGATATCAGAGTCATTAAGGTGTAGGGAAATATGGTAACAATCGGGTGATTTAATTATAATTTTGATTACATGAGTAGTTAGATAAGTCGTTAAGAAATCCGTATGACTTTACGGACTTGAATTCGGGTGAGTAGAACTCCTGGAATCGATCTTAGCGTGAACGGTATTTTCTGAGTGTCGTTGGTTAAAGGTGTGTTGTGAAATGGGGGTCTTGGAATTATTAAAATAGCTCACTAGTTCCGTGCAAGTCGCTGGGGCAGGATTTCTGCCACCAGGGCGAGGCCGCTGCAATGGGGTAAGGGTCGTTGTGGCGGGTTCGACGTGACTTAAAGTCGTAAATAAAATCTTAAGCGACCTTATTTGGAATTTTTCAATTTTTAGAGCTAAGGAATGAACCCCAGACAACTCCTACTCATTTTTCACCATTCTTGAGGCTAAATGTAATCTTTTCACTCCCAAATCCATTTTTCGATCCGTATAACATAATAGAATTGGTGAATATTGATGGGGGAGGGTTTTGTTATAGATTCTATGGTGGAAACAACCCTAATTTGGATAATTGGGATCATGGGTTTGATCTAGGGTTCATAGAATTGTTAGTAATTCGGGTAATTAGTGATTGTTTATTGATTGCCTTATTATATTGATTGTTTGTAGACCAAGAACAAGCGGAACGAATCCGGAAAGGGAAGGATCAAGTTTCTTAGGGTTTCAAGCTTGTTTCGAGGTAGGTGATAGTTATGATTCTATGATTGTGTGATGTATGTTTGTTCTTGCTTCGTTATAATGCATGTATGTATGCGAGTGTTGCATTATTGATCACACTTGTTGAAAATGAGATAGATGAATGATGGTTACCATGAAATCATGACTTAAATGTATGATCTTGAGGATATACTTGTGATTGTGATTGTGGTGTGTTGAATGGATCGATTGCCACATTCTGGCATATCTAATTTGGATCGGTTGCCACGTTCCGGCATAACTAACTTGGATCAGTTTCCACATTCTGGCATAATTATGGGATCGGTTGCCACATTCCGACATAATCATTGGATCGGGTACCACGTTCCGATATGCTAACTGTTTGGGTGTGGGTTCCATGAGAGGACCATTGAATTGGGTTCCGTGAGATGACTATTGAATTGTGTTGTGTATCTACTTGTGATGAGTTTGTTCATATCTAATGATGATTGATATTGGAAGACGGTATGTTGCTCTAAATTGATATAACTGTGATATGTGAGAATCGTGAAGTTGTTCATTGCTCGTATAAGTTGATGATATTGTATATGTTCGATATGTGCATGTGATTATATTGTTGTAATGACTTATTATGTTGCAGTTAGTGGGATAGCCACGTGATCCTACCAGTACACTATGGTTGTGTACTGATACTACACTTGCTTGTTCTTTGTTGAGTACAGGGCATCTTCAGGCGGCTATTGATAGACATCAGCTAGGTGACTATTGAGCGTGATCAGATTTAAGGGTGAGCCAGTTCTTTCGGGCTGCCATGGATCTTTCTTGTTTAGGTCCACTCTTTTCGAACTCAGACTATTTGTTTAAGGTGTTTGTTTAGTTTTGGGGTTGTACCCCTTGTTCTTAGACTTGTCGTTAGTAGAGTTTTGGTACAATGACTTTTAGGTTCTAGGGGTTGAATTTTCACATTAGTTTGGTTAGTTGTTTGTTAAAACCTTGGAGTTTATGGGGACTCCATTTTTATAGTCATTTAAACCTGCTTCCGTATCTTTAAATGCCTTAGTTTTCATAAAATTTGTTTGTTGGGTTGTAGTAATGGTTCTCCCACAGGAGGGTTGTGTGGGTGCCAATCACGACGGTTTGGGTCGTGACAAAGTTGGTATCAGAGCCCTAGGTTCGTTGATCTCATTGTACCAAAACGAGTCTAGTAGAGTCTTGCGGAACGGTACGAAGACGTCCATACTTTTCTTCGAGAGGCTATAGAACTTTAGGAAAAACTCACTTCTTTCTACTTCTTCGTGCTACGACTTGAATCCAATTGGTATCTGTGTGATACAAATTGGTATCTTTCCTCCTTCACTCTATGGTCCGAACTATAGCAACAACAACAGTAACACCATCACTAGCAAGAGAGGATGTGTATAGACTACCGATAGTTGAATAGGGTCACCTCTAGAACAAATATCCATTGCCTCAGATAAATGACCTTTTTGACAAAATGCAAGGTGCATCGGTTTTCTTTAAGATTGATTTAAGGTTTGGTTACCATCAGTTAGAGGTTGAGGCGGTTAAGAATTGGGTTTGACTAAGTTCTGTGATTAAAATTAGCAGTTTTGTAGGGCTCGCTAGTTACTATTGTCGCTTGTGGTATGAGTTGAGTCCAATTGGTATCTTTCGATTCCAATTGGTATCTCAACAAGGTGAACTAGACGTCGTAGTCCTGGCTGAATGGACACAAACAAGTTAATTGGAACTGAGAAGGTTCCATTTGGTATCTAGCCTTAGGGACCGTATAAGGAATGACTGATGGTCGTTTATGGAACAAACTAATTAAAGAAATTGGACTTGTCTGTGAGTTGTGACTTGGAACGGTGAATGCGTGCTTCTAGTTGTCGGAAATTAACTATGAATGTGAAGGGTGTATTACTTGAGTCCTTTGATATGATTATGTTCCCAGAATTGCTTGTCTGAATGTTGATATGTGCAATGTACTGGCCTAAATGTTGAAATTGTGCCAGTTGTAGCCGCTTGAGTGTCGTGGAACTTCTTGTGAAAAGAAAGTCATCATGAGAATAGGTGCAAGGGTCTAGATAAATTACGATGTGGTTCGTAAGCGAGAAATTTGGACGTGCGTTGCGACCAGCTGATAACCGTGTTAGAGTCTGGGTGTATCATAGGGGATATGTGTGTGGTAGTGTTGAAACGATGTAAAAGGATTCTAAAGTGCGTACTTCATTGGGTTGACCAGGGGGTAGACAATGATTGTCCTAGCTAAAGAAGTTTTTCTCTAAAAGTGCATGTGTTATAGCTGGGAACCTTTGGGGGAAATTGGGGAAGAAAAGAACCCATAAATTTTTTTATTGGCAGGGATTCTGTTTCTGTTATGGCTGCTGGGGCGGGATTTTCCCGCCAAGGCGAGACCTCCAGCGCAGGATTTCTCCCGCCAGAGCGGGATAGGGTGAGACAGAATCTCAGCCCTGTCTCCCCTATTTTCCCTAGTCACAATTATGGACCCCGAATAGTACCCGAACTAACCCCTGCGATCTAATTCAGTGTTCAACAATCAAATATAAGTTATAAAATGTGTTAAAATTGTGGAGAACCTGGGAATATGATGAAGAAATCAGTGAGGCCGTGGAGGCCAGGGAAATGGTAATGCAGGTAGAGGAGTAGTGCAGCCAGGCAAGGAGGTTACCCGTCAAGAGGACATGACTCAGTTTTATGTTTTCCAGATAAGACCGAGTTTGAGGGAGTTATGCAGTGGTCACTAGTACTACTCTTGTCTGTGCCCGGATGGCTATTGTTTTGTGTGATCTGGGTTCTACTTATTCATACGTGTTAGTTCAATAGCCTTTGGATTTAATGTGGTTTGTGATATACTTGATGCCCCCATCCATGTTTCTATCCCAGTTGAAGAGTCGGTCATAGTCACCCATGTCTATCGTGTTGTCATGTTGTGGTTATGAATTTTTAGATTTGGGTTGATTTGGTTAGGCTGGATATGACTGACTTGATATAATCTTAGGCATGACTTGGTTTTCCCCCTATTTACACCGGGCATAAATGTAATACTAAGTCGGTAGCTCTAGAGATCCCCGATAGGGAAAGATTAGAATGGGAAGGGGTGTACAAGCCTAAGCTAGCTAAGATCATATCCTCCATTCGAGCTAGGAAATTGGTGGGGCAGGATTGTTTGGCGTGATTGACTCATATTCGGGATGTTGAGGTCAAATCCCCCTCTTTTGAGTCTATCCATGTGGTCTTAGAATTGAGTGAGCTTAAAGCTCAAATCCAATGGGTTCTTGATAAAGATTTCATCCGTCCTAATGTTTCCCCGTGGGGTGCTCCTGTCTTGTTTGTTAAGAAGAAGGAGGGTAGTATGAGGATTGGTGAATGTATCTTAAGCCATTAAGAAGTGGATTGATACTGGAACGACCAACTTATGGATAAAGAAAGTTTCATTGAGTATACTTGGATGAAGGAAATTGAAGATTTTAGTAAGAAAGTGCGTACTAAGATTGAGTTAGTCCTTTAAATTTAATGAGTATACATGAGTTTTAGGTGTCATGTTGATGAAAAGGTTGACTTCATAGTGATAGTCAGGGCTGACTGAGCGTAATTGTATTAAGGGTTCGCGATAGATTGTGATGGGATGCAACTATATAATAAGATTATTGGTTAAGAGAATTCTTGTATAGTAATTACGACTTGCGATTATCTAAGGTTGTGGTTTTCCAATATTTTGTGAGTAAAGTGGTTGTATGGAAAGTTTTAAGAGATGGTGGAACACCACTTGAACTGAATTTTAAAGAGCTAGAGTTATAATGACGAAAAATAGTGGGATGCAGTACACTCTTTAGAGAGAGGCAAGAGCAAGAATGTTTTATTTGATTGCAAAGGCTAAAGAGATATATTTAGAGGTGTAGATAATTGGGTTCGGAGACGCGTAATTTCATTCGTTTTGTTGTGACTATGGTAATAGTGTCACAAGTCCTTCATATTGGTTAAAAACTATTGGAAAATGATGTGAGAAAGTAGGGTACAAACATTAGCTCGAGTGTGATGATAAGTGCTTTATTTTTGTTTTGAGTTTAGTAATGTGCACGATTGATTTTTTAGTGAAAGATATTGTAGGATCGATGGAGAGACGATCAATGATAAGCGAAGATCCATGAATTCATAAAAATCTTCAAGGTATAAGCTAATGTTGATAGATAAGGGGATTGTGTTATACAATTGCGTTTAAAATTCAGAGTTTTCATTGTAAGTCTACATTTGAGGTGATATATTTTGTCAAGGTATGAATTGGAAAGGTGAGAAATGATCAATTGTATCCGGTATTGAGCATTTGAAATGACCTACACCTAGGTTGAGTCGTAAGTTTACTACTATTAATTATTAAGTACCTAAGAAAGGTTTCATTTTTAAAAGTGCTGGTTAATAATAAGGTAAAAAGTCAGAGTGTTTATGATGGTTGTTAGTGTTGAGAGTATGATTCACTAGCTATGCTCTAGTGTGTTTTCACTTTTGTGGGTGGATCCCTAGTGGTGGATAAGGGGTACCAAATCCTGCGATGTTCTCTTGGTTGAATGGGAAGATTGGGAAAATTTGGTTATTTCGATTGACATAATTGGTGTTGTCTTGGAGTTGTTAAAGTATTTTAGTGGTTCTCCATGTACCACCTTGCTTATGAGAATTTATAGAAGAGCTACCATGCGTATTTGTGGTTGTCCGGCAATCCTAATATTCCTCTAGTCATCGAGGTCATGTATCGATTATGTATGGTTGAATGTGGGGATCATTGGGTCCAATTCTTCAGTTCTTAAGAGGTAATCTACAATTACTAAATCTAGCATTTCGATAGTGTTGTTGGAGTGTTTGTATTCTTGGACATATCCCTCGATGAGTATCTGCTTTCTAAAGATCAAATTTGTTATAACTTAAGCTCATAGAAATATATGTTGTGGGATGGAGATATTGTTAAGAACTATGATTGTTTGGGTATTATGAGTGTGTGTTGGTTGATTCAGGTTCACTTCTAATTGTAGCGAGTATTGATTTAGAATTGTATCATGGTTATGTGAGAAAGGATTCGTTCTGATGTTGTGTCAAAGTCCTTGATAACATGTTGCAGACATGTGAACGATCAAATTTGGTGGTTATAGGAAATAGCTTTGTTGTTAGTTAAGTGCATATACAACAATAATTATCACTCGAGTATTGTGATGACTTCATTGAGGAATTGTAAGGGAGGATGTGTAGATATTCAATTGGTTGGTTTGAGGTTGGGGACGTGAAACCCTTTGGGGGTAATGCGATTCGGTAAGAAGGGCATGCGAGACAAGTATCCCCAGTAATTCGACGATTCAGATACTACTCTACCCTAACTTTAGCCAGTCTTTCATAGTTGATCACTCGGGGACGAGTGATGGGTAAATTGGTATCTATTGTAACGACCTGATTCCGTCGTTAGGGTAAAGCCAATGGGGAAAGAATTGGGGTCAAAATTATTTTTCGTAGTAACTTAGAATTTTCCAACCTAGTCCAGATTTGGACGAAATCAGAGTCATTAAGGTGTAGGGAAATCTGGTAACAATTGGATTATTTAATTATGATTTTGATTACATGAGTAGTTAGATAAGTCGTTAAGGAATCCGTATGACTTTACATAATTGAATTCGGGTGAGTAGAACTCCCGGAATTGATCTGAGTGTGAACGGTATTTTCTGAGCGTCGTTGGTTAAAGGTGTGTTGTGAAATAGGGGTCTTGGATTATTAAAATAGCTCACTGGTTCCGTGCAAGCCGCTGGGGCGGGATTTCTGCCGCCACGGTGGGGCCGCTGCAGCGGGGTGAAGGCCGCTGTGGCGGGTTCGACGCGACTTAAAGTCGTAAATAAACTCTTAAACGACCTTATTTGGCACTTTTCAATTTTTAGAGCTAAGGAACGAACCCCAAGCGACTCCTACTCGTTTTCACCATTCTTGAGGCTAAAGGTAAACTTTTCACTCCCCAAATCCGTTTTTCAACTTGTAGAATGTAATAGAATGGGTGAATATTGATGGGGGGGGGGGGGGGGGGTGTTATAAAA
>JAJOOO010009464.1:0-27367 GCA_029582685.1 Solanum piurae | reverse complement strand
TTAACAAAAACGTAACTATTTGGGTTAGGAGAGAAAGTTTTCATCAATAGATCCAAACTCTTAACCCTAGAAAATCAACCATGTCTTCCAAGCAAGGTAGAAAAGCAAATTTTTGGGTTAATTTTTTTTTTTTAACAGATCAAAGTCAGCATAGTAGATTAAACAATAACTCAAGAAAATTGTTAAAATCAGATTAAACATCATCAAAACTTTCTTCCAACAAGTGATAAATAAAGTTGCCAAACTCATCAATGGTAGCTACTTTTCTTAATAACAATCGGGCAACTTCCGAATAGGATCCAAAACAGCATCAAATCAAATGCCTCTTCACTGCTCTTCATAACAAGAGCGAGCTTGTTGTTGATGCTCTCGTGAGTCTTCTTGGTCTTCTTTGCAGCCACCATCGTGGATTCCGATGAGGAGGAACTACGTCGGAGATGGAGGATTTGAAGAAGCAATTTACGTCGACGGCGGTGAATCGGAGACAGTGGAGTGAGAGAGAGAGGCGGCACTGGTCAGTGGAGAGGAGAACGAGGTGGGTGATGGTGCTAGGTCATGGCGGCGAAGTGGTTTCTCGGCCAGATCTAATGGTGCGGTGACTTAGGTTGTTGGTTTTGTGAAGGTTGGAGGAGGAAAGGAAATGGTGATGGTGTGCAGCGGAGATGAAGACAAGTGAGAGAGAGAGTATATGCGATTTCGCCGGCAAAAGTGGCGACGACGGTGGTGATGGCTTCTCCCGTAGATGTTGGCCGTGAACAGTGAGAATGGGGAGAATCTATGGAGTTTTACTTTAAAGAATAAATTAAAAATTTTAAAGAATAAATTAAATTTTTACTATTTTATCTTTTATTAAATAATTTTGATTAATAATTTTAAAAAATATTTATGAAATAATTATGACATGACACTAATATATATGACGTGAATATGACATGTCATTTATGTAAAAGAGAGTGAGCTACACACATGGTTGGATGGGCTTAAAAGTCTCATTTTAATTGAGTCCAAGGGTTCAGTTGACAAATGGTTAAGTAAAAGGGTTCATAATACAAACTGATACAAGTATAAGGGTCCATCAGACCATTTCTCCTATATATTGCCACACATGAAAATTTAATTAATACAGAAATTTAACTACTTCATCTATTTCTAAATCACAACTACATAATTCACAACGAAAGTGATACAATTGATGAACAGTGTAACAAATTGGTCTTTCTCCCAACAAATGAGGTTCTGGCAGCCTTCCAAATAAAATATATCGCAACTTCTATCGACATCTTTTGAGTTTTAGTGACTCCGTTTTTTCTCATGTTGACAATGAACATTAAGCATTCTCTCATGGGTTCACCGCCATTGAAGATTGAAATTATGGCAAGCACATATGATACACCAATGTGGCCACCGTCTGCTGCTTGATTAAGCATTATCAATCCATTTGAATCGCTACGGTTGAAAAAATGATACTACAGCAGAAATAACACATTTAAAATGCAAAATATATTGATTAAATCGTAAATACATTCGAAAAACATTAAAAATTATCACACATTTTCTGTATAAGGCTTCTAAATTTCCCGATGCTCTGCACACTTCCAGGAAAAAGTGAATTTTTGAACAACTGAACACGACCATATATATTCAGGAATGCTGACCAATGTTACCTTCTGATATACAGAAGGTTCATTAGCGACTTGATTGAGGACCTTGGAACTGAAAAATCAAATCAAATGGTTAGGAAATCAAATTAAAGAGAGAAAATTAATTAATACATACATACCTTAATTTAACTCTCATTAAATCTTTGAGGGAGTAGGAAGCAATCCTTTCAACGATTTCAATTAGTAGTTTCCTCGGAAGAGATTTAATGTAGTTTTTTTTTACTCATAGTCATTCTTGAAGATTTCTTATTCTTCCTTCCCATCTTGAAGAAAATTAAATGGAATATAAGTTGTGTGCTTCTTACATAATCTCAATGTAATGAATGTGAAAAGTTACAACTTCTGAAGACGAAGAGACACTTTTGACTTTTCAAATGTAAATACTTATATTCAACATTTTATCCAACAGAACATAAATATGTTGACACAGATGACATTTCAAGAATGGTCAAAATGAGAACACTATGAAAAAAATTCAAATATTTTTAGATTAAATATTTTATAAAGAACAAATTCAAAAATTAGTACAAAACGCAAAAAAATAACCTTTTTCACTATGGATTTGCAAGTTATGTACATATGTTGCCACATATGACAATTTAATTAATACCACACAGTGGTATAAGACAGAAATTTAACTACATAATCTAGTTCTAAATCACAACTACATAATTCACAATGAATATCATCTTCATTATCGCTTTCCATGGGCCAACCATTCCTGCGATCGATTATTGATGAACAGTGCAACGAATGAGTCTTCCTCCCAACAAATTAGGTTCTGGCACCCACATTCCACCTAAAATATTTTGAAAATTCTATCGACATCTTCTGTATTTTAGTGGCTCCATTTTTTTCATGTTGGCAATGAACATTAAACCTTCTCTCATGGATTCACCGCCATTGAAGATTGAAATTATGGCAAGCACATAGGATGCACCAATGTGGCCACCGTTTGCTGCTTGATTAATCATTTTCAATGCAGTTGGATCGTTACAGTTGAAAAAATCAAACTACAAAAGAAATAACGCATGTAAAAGGCAAAATACATTGATAAAAACGTGAATACATACGAAAAACATAAAAAATTACCACACCTTTTATGTATAAGGCTTCTAAATTCCCCGATGCTCTGCACATTTTCAGGAGAGAAATGGTTTCTTGTACTATCGACCATCTACGATAAGGAAAGTTGACCAATGTTACCTTTTGATATACAGAAGGTTCATTAGCGACTTTATTGAGGACCCTGAAACTGAGAAATCAAATCAAATGGTTAGGAAATCAAATTAAAGAGAGAAAATTAATTAATACATACATACCTTAATTTAACCCTCACTAAATCTTTGAGGGAGTAGGAAGCAATCCTTTCAACGATATCAATTAGTAGTTCCCTCAGAAGGGATTCAATGTTGTTTTTTTTACTCATAGTCATTTTTGAAGATTTCTTATTCTTCCTTCCCATCTTGAAGAAAACTAAATGAAAGGACCTTCTGTTGTTGTGTTCTTATATAATGCCAGAAAATGTGTGAAAAGTTGCAACTTCTGAAGACGAACAAAACAGAAGAGAAGAGAAGAGAAGAGACATGAGATAACTTTTGACTTTTCAAATAAAAGTACTTATTTTTTTTGAAAAAAGGGTAAAATATGAAGAGTTGTAATTAATTTTTTTCTTGAAAGTTGTTCCAATGACAGTAATGATTGATTGATGGTTCACACACCTTACACGTAATTATTTATTAGAAATATGTTGGAACAAATGCATTTTCTGTGGTACTTGTAACATATAATTGACATATGTTGGAGCATATGCAATATTATGTTGTAAGATCTAACACAAAATTAATATATGTTGGAACATATACGTTATTCTGTAGTACATGTAACAAATAATTGACATATGTTGAAACATATGCAATATTCTATTGTAAAATCTAACACATAATTAACATATGTTGAACATATGCAATATTCTGTTGTAAGTAGCAAGACATAATTAAATAAATCACACATTTTATATAAATAACATAACATAAAAGTTGATTCAAACTAAGATAAGAAGATAGGGAACATCATCCTCAAATAAAAAAGAACATTCATTAAAATTCAACAACACTTATAGAGCATTTTGATTTGGGCATGTAGTTCTTTTGTGGTCAAAGTCTCCACATATAGAACACTTATTTTTTCTTGTTGGAAATGATTCATCAACTCCACGCCGTCTCTTATATCTCCTTCTTCTAGGTTTGCTTGGATCAACATATGGAGAAGGTATTTCTCTGTATATGATATCCAAAGGGACAATCCAAGAATCTTTAGGTGGCACCGAATGAATTTCCTCATAATATGCCATTATGTATTTTTCCACTGAATAATATGGAGAGGAGTACTCAGAAATTTGATTTCCAAAATCGGCACCATATTGGGCTCGAAGCGCTGCCATGGCATGTGGACAAGGTATTTTGTCCAAGTAAAAAATTCTACAAGTACAAGTTCTTCTTTGTAGATCCACCGTAGCAACATCACCATGACTAGTGACACTGAACTTGTAGTTAGTAATTTGATGAGCCAACAACTTGTTGCCCGCGTTGACATACTTTGATATGTCTTTTTCAATTGAAGGAACAAATCTATTTGCAGAGTTCACCAGCTCCATATGCCTCTGGTGAAATAAAAGTGCAAATCTCCTGTTTATTTCATCAAATAGAGCGACAATGGGAAATTCTCTTTCAACATCAAACATAGAATTCACCGACTTCCCGATGTTTGACGTCATATTGTTATATTTACACAACAAAAAATAAAAATCAATCAAAACACATAAAACTACAATAAACTCAAACGAGATGGTATAGACAACAATGTGCCTATTTCCCAGGCAAAATTTCCTGCTCCATGTGTGGAATTCAATACGTTCAAGAGTTTCAGCCGCCTTTGGTACCAAATCTCTTATTTGATTGAAATGGTCATTGAACTCACATCTATCGTACGCCTTTGCTTCTTTATAAAAATGGGTCACTACCTTTGAATTTTGAAAGTTATTTCGAATATTTTCCCCAATGTGTCTCATGCAACAACCATAATGAGATGCATGGTAGATAGTCGAAACCATCTTTCGAATACTTGGATGTCTATCAGAAATAATGCACAACTCATCAGTATCATCTACAAAGCTTCTCATATTTTGAAAAAAATATTCATATGAGGCATCTCATTCCTTGTCCACAACAAAGAAAGCCACTGGAAATATATAATTCTCAGCATCTTGTGACACCGCCGATAGCAAACCTCCTTCATACTTGCTCCTCAGGAATGTCCAATCAATGGCTATTACTTTTCTCATTTCTTGAAAACTAGTTATCCAAGTGGCATATGATACAAAGAAGTACTTGAACCTCCCATTTTCATCGAGCGACAATGCCGTTTTGCTTCCTGGATTTGCAACTTTAAGCATATAACGGTACGCATTAAGCACTGCATATCCGTGCTCATGTGTTCCCCTAACATTAGACTTAGCATGCTCCATGCCCTTATAAATCTTCCAATAGCTTACCTTACAACCCAATTTTGTGCGGAGTTGATTTGACATGTCTCTTGTAAATGGGCCTTTACTATTGGGAAACCTATTTTCAAAGTACTTACCTATGACTTTTGCCGTGGCATGAGGAATATGGCTTGTAAGATGCTCTGAACCACACGTATGGTACTTTTCATAGATTCTAATGACAAACCTGTCGCTACTTGTAAATTTCACAACCCTCAGCCACCAATTGCACTCCGGATATGAACATTTAAAAGAAAACATATTTCGAGAATTGATCACCTTTTTCAGTCTAAAATCTTTTTTCAAGCAAGCAATTTTCAATGAATTTGCCAGTTCTTCCTTGTTCTTGAATGTCACTCCCTTCTAAAAACCGGTTTCATCATCTCAAATATTATTCACACGTGATGATTGAGAAGAACATGGAATGTTGCTGCCAACAATAGTTGTAGGAGGATTATTTCTCTCAAAGTTCGGCACTTCATCTTTTTCAATTTCAGCATCGTGATTATTCATGTCCACATTATCAAATTCATCATTTAACATATCTTGTTGGTCTTCTTCTAGATTATGATCCTCCTCGGTAGAATTTTTATCCACGTAGACTCTTAATATGGGCGGTTTCTCTGCTCCTCCCAAATAAACAAGCAAACTAGGCTGATCAATTATTTTAAAAGGTAAGACCTTCTTATTATGAAAAAAATGGGGAGAATGTAACTCATGACAAGATCTTTCAGTTGACAATTATATCCACATTTTTGCATGACTAAATTCACAAAATCATCATACAAAATACTTCTTTCGACAGTCATCTCTACCGACCCTCCCTGTTTCTTACCATCCTTCCAACGTCAAATGTATCAATTTTTCTTCTCGATCCATTAACCACGACAATCAATCCCTATAAATAATCCTTCTATTTATTCTACCTGAAGAAATTAATTTTAAAAAAAATAGTACTAATGAAGAAATGTGTAAGTCATATATTACAACATATGACTATTCTGTGGCGACATGTAAGTGATATGTTGCTACATATAATTGATATGTTGTGACAAATAAATTACATGTGGCAACATGTATAAGTTATATGTCGCAATATATGACTATTCTATTGCGAAATGTAACTCATATGTTGCTACATATAACTATTCTATTGCAAAACATAAATCACATGTTGCGATAAAATGTGTAAGTCATATGTTGCAACATTATTTTGTGGCGACATGTAAGTCATATATTGCAACATATGATTATTCTATGGCGACATGTAAGTTATATGTTGCTGCATATAATTGATATGTTGTGATAAATAAATCACATGTGGCAACATGTGTAAGTTATATGTAGCAACATATGGCTATCCTGTTGTGAAATGTAAGTCATATGTTGTTACATATAACTATTCTGTTGCGAAACATAAATCACATGTTATGACAAAATGTACAAGTCATATGTTGTAACATATGACTATTTTGTTGCGATTGAAATAACCTTTTTGTTGCAACATATATAGCCATCTGTTGAAAACGCGAATGCAAATTATTGAAAAATTGCGATTACCCAGATGGTGATGAATTATTTCAAAGAATTGTTAATTTTACTCACCAAAACAATAGTGCGTGAACCCAATCACTTATAAAGTAATCCAATTGATACAGAACGAAATCTGATCCACTGATTAGATTAGCTAAATCTGATTCAAGAAGATGAAAAGAAGAAGAAAAAAGCTCAAGGACTAACAGTCAAGACCAACAATATACAAAAAGAAGAAGAAGATGATGAAGAGAATGGAAAGAAAGGCAAGCAAGCAATCATGAAGAGAGCAAGAACAAAGCAGAAGAAGAATAAGAAGAGGAATATGAGGGAGGCGGGAGAAAATGTTTATTTCCCCCCTTTTGGTACAGCTCACTGGTGTCTTCCCTCCAATTTTGGTTTCCACCAAAATTGGTTAAATTAGGTTTTAGTCATTTACCCTTTTACCCCTCATTTAATTCAATGGACCAAACTGCCAACTTATAAACTTGAGGGAAACTCCACAATCCTTAATCATTAATCACATAATTGTCACCTACACTCAATAATTAAGACTTATGTCACCGCCCCTTTATTTTGACATCTTAATGTCACCTCTAATTCAAAGCCCCAGGTTATTTCTTCTTTCTCAATTTATGTCGGACTAATAAAATTGAGATTCAATCAAAATTTTTTTTGTCTGTGAAATATTTCTAATTGTTAATTACTGTAATTTATAGTACTTTCTAAGTATTTTTCAAATAATATATATTATTTTATTTGTCTCAATTTTTGTGTTACCGATAAAATTTGAAGAGCCAATCAAATCTTTTATATATTTTTATATCTTTTAAATATATAAGTAATTAATTATCGTGATTTATAATATTTTATAAAATTTATTTAATATAGTAAATACAGTAAAAGAAACAAACAAAACGAATTTATCATAGGAAATTATCAAAGCATCCTTCAATACATCAATAATGGGTCCCACTTTTTGTTTTAAAAAAAATGCATATTGGGAGGATATTTTTGTCCAAAGTGGAAATATAATAAGTATAAATTAAAGCGCAGTGACATTGAATCATAAAATATCGAAAAGTATCAAAATTATCTTTAGGTGGACAGGCAAACATGCTGACCTCCTGCCTGTATCACCTATAGTATTCCCTCTTATAGTATAGTAATAGATATTACTAGTAAATTATTATAATAAGTATTAAAAGATAATTAATTTGGTATTACAAATTAAAATTTACTGATAATGCAACATATCTTTAACTATCAATGTTTAAAAGACATAAAGTGACACTTGAACTTGTCCGAATTTCCAAAAAGACACATTAACTATGCGGGCGTTCTATTACCCCACTAAACAATCTTGAACTAATATTATTACATCATTTTTTGTCCACCTTACATAGAGAGTGTGTGCACTCTCTCAAATATAAAATATATTTTCTTATTATTTTAACATTTTTTCCTTATTATTTTCTCTTTCTTCTTTCTTCGTCAAAAAAATCATTGTCATCTCCATTGAAGCTTCTCACTTTCAATGTCACCATTTTTACCACAACTTCACCTTCCTTTTTTTACTACTATTAGTTTTACTCTCATTAGTTTTAAAACTTTATCTAAATATTTCTTACATTTCAAACAATTTGATAAACCCATTAGATTTCAAAATGATTAAGAGGTATCATATAGTTTTTTTATCCTATTTCAAATTAAGTTCTTTCAATTTTCGGAGAATTCATTGATTCTTTTAAAATTATCAGTTCTAATTTTGAAGTTATATGGAAAGGCGTAATTGATGATACTTTCAAAATTTAAATTTTTCTTAGAAAAATAATTGTTTTGTTATCAATAATTCAATAAAGTCTAGAAAATAGTATGATTTATTTTTTATAAAAAAAATCACTGAAATAAAGAATTTGATTGGAGAAGAAAAAAAAAGGAGAGGGGTTCAACTTGACGTGGGGGGTGGGGTGAGGGTGGGAGGTGAAGAAAAAGAAAGAAATTGAGGGATGGATCAACCTGAAAGTGGGTGGGTGGAAGATGAAGTGAAATTTAACATAAAATCAAAATTAAAATAAGTCAAAAATTAATGGAGAGAGAAAACTTAAAATGAAAAAAATATTATATTTTTAATTAAATTAACACGTGTCGTGTAATGAATGGTTTATGAACACACTTGTTTCTTAAAATCTGGGGCTGATCGAAAAATAATATAATAATAACTGAAACAACAAATTCTCCATATCTAAGTGTCTTCACCTTCCTCGATATAACAACATCAACCTAGTTCGGCGTGCAATATTCAGATCCAATCAATCACTTTTACTTGTTAGTTATGCAAAAATCAAAAGAACTTGACTATACTTTTTTTTCAAAGATATTTTTGTGGTATATATATAACCATGTACTGTGAATATAAGATAAGGTTCCGTCTGGGGATAAGGAATAAAGACACATCTTATTCTATACAACTGTATTTATGAATTTTCTTATTCTACTTATGACTTTGATCTGATTTTAGAGACGTGTATATTGAGTTATTATTAGTCGCAAGTATTATTCTAACCTACCGATAAAGAAGAGGTATTATTCTAACCTCATCAAGGTGTTCAACAATCAAATGCACATGAGTAATTTCACACCATAAGGAAGAGACAACAATTCAAGCAATTCAAATCCACTCTCATGCCATCAAGCATTTTACCAATCAATCAAATAGGTGCCACAACAAGGCAATTCACAAGTCATCAATATCAACATGTTGCCTTTTCATTTATCCCCTTTTTATTCGTTAAGATTAATCAAGTGGAAGCAATAACCCTTCACCTCATTCTCATTGCTCCCCAACACATTTACAATGAAGAGAAGTAGACAATTCTACTAGATTACAAGGCTTAAGAGATCAATTGTCTTAATGCAATCAATTAATCAACCCAAGGCTTGCGTTTTCCCCTTCTGAACCACTTCCAAACTCACATAATCTATATAAATCAAGTATTCACAATAAATTTTAATCATCAAGCTCAAGCAAGAATACTCTGAACACATAAGACCTTGTAGAGAAAGACAACCCTATCATGAACCTGTAAACTCTCTCCGCCTCATCGGGAACAATAGTCATGGCGTGCCTGAACAGCTAAAAAAAATGGGACTCATACTCAGTAACAGTCAAACTGCTTTGTCTCAAATCCTAAAACCTCAGTCGGTTCTTCTCCCTCATGCTCCAAGGAATGAAATGGTCCTGGAAAGTACTAGAGAACACATCCCACTCTGCCGGAGTAGATCCAACTGGTCTAGACCTCACAAAAGTCCACCACTCTCTGGTGCATCCATGAAGCTGAAGTGTAACAAATCGGACACCACGAGCATCCACCATACCCACTGCCTCAAACATCTCATGGCACAAAGTCAAAAACTCATGGGCATTCTCACTCTTACCACCCTGAAACTGGGGTAATTTCATCATCTGAAACCTTTCGTAACATTGTTGATCAACCGCTGTCAAAATAACATAATGACCAAAATGTGCACCAAATATTGGTGCAGGAACCACTAGTGGTTGACCCACCTAATCAATGATGACCAGAGCCTGATGCTGCTGACCTAGGGTCTATGCACCTATCTTCGTTTGAGAAACTTGTGGTGTCCCTGTCGCACCACCCTGGGAGAAGTTCTCTAACACACCAAGCATCCTCAACTAAGTCTCCTAAAACAAAGAAGCTGCAAACTTGGGAGGAACCTAGTCCTTAGCAACCCCAACATGAGTCTTAAGAGAGACCTCTGTAGCTCGACCTCGGGTTAGTGCCGTTCCACCGACATGACCTCTAGCTGATGCTACTCCATGAGCACGACCTCTAGCTCAGGTCCTACCTCTACCCCTAGCTGGGGTCTCAGCAACAACCTTGGGAACTGCCTCCCCTCTACCACTGGAAATAAAAGTCGGCATTCTGCCAAAACAAAATGCAGTAACTCAGCAAAAGCAAGGGTACCCATGCACGATAAGAACGAGTGAACAAATGAAGTTCCCTAATAGTCTTCATAGCCTCTTGAAGATAAGTAAAGACGTCTCCGTACTGATCCTCAAGACTCTACTTAAACTTGGCTTGTACACACGTGATACCTATGAACCTAGGGGTCTAATACCATTTGTCACGATCCAAAAATGGATGTGATGACACTTGTCTATTCCCACCAAGATAAGTCAGCCTCAAGCCAATGAAATCAAAGGAATGTGAAAATATAAAGCAAGAACAAGATAAATATTAAAAACTTATTCATTCTATTAACATCCCAAAACTTGGTTGTCATGTGTACAAACCTCTATTACAAAAAGTGCAGAAATTAAATAATTACATAGTCTCAATGTCTTTGTTTATCAAATAGAATAAAGCATAGCATAAAGGCAAAAAGGTCCCACCAAGATGACAAGTAACTAGCTCTCTATAGTCCTTTGACAAGCCTCAAAAAGTAGGAGAAGAAAAAGAGCAATCACACAATATCGTGCTCGAAATCTACACAAGTGTAGAAGAAATGAGTGAGTACCAACACCACGGTACCCAATAAGAAACCTAATAAATAAGGCAACCTAGCTAGAAATAGAATACTCCTTTCATCTTAACCGAACCTCCTCGAACTACAACCCATATAGAAATCAGTCCTACCTAACAATTCTACCATACACAGCTCACAAGGCCCAATATTCACAGTCCAATAGTCACAATTCAACAACCAACACGTATCAAGTAAATCAATCTCAAGTATCATACAATTTAATCATAAGTATCAAATGCATCAATCATAATTAAAAAGTAGGTCAATCATAAGAATTAAAATACATCAAACCACAATAGTCAAATCAGCGCTAGAACTATTTCCCATCGGCTTTAGGTCATATCACTAGCCGGAACTATTTCCCATTGACTTTATATCACTAACCATAATCATTTATCATTGGACTTATATTACTAGCCGAACCATTTCCCATTGACTTTATATCAAATCACTAGCCGAAAATATTTTCCATTAGCTTTATATCATATCACTAGCCGAAATCATTTTCCATCGACTTTATATCATATCACTTGCTGAAACCATTTCCATCGACTTTATATCGTATCACTAGACAAAAGCATTTTGCATCCACTTTATCTCATATGTCTTATCATGTTGTAGCGGTCTAGTCCCGCTATGGCGGCCTCGACAGGTTTAGCCCAGAAAATTCAAATTTCGCAATGTTTCCCATACCCGCACTTATTACATTTCCTGGAACATAAATTTAGTTGATAAATAACTCCCTAGATCGTTCTCATGTATAATATATGCCTTGCATCATGGCATTTGAACATGACCTTGTGTAATCACAAACTTTATGACTTGAACTACACCCAAGACATACTCATTTAAACACATAACAATCTATCATTCACTTATCAATTATAAACAAGTTACAATTTCCCTAGTATAATCTCACAGAAATTCATGAAGCTATACTCCACACGCCAACAATTATTCAAGTAATGCAATGCATATATTGACAATTAATAATGATATCACTCAAATTAATCAGATTCATTACATTCTATTCGCATCAAGAATGACTACTAACTGACCACTCATGCATCCACGTGACCTTTAATGCAAGATACCAATTGGAAACTACTCGGTTCCAATATTTCATTGCTTATGCCCCTGCAGCCACAACCATAATATCTAGTTTTCTTTGTTAAGATACTAAGTGAAATTTAGAGATATCAATTAGACTTAATCCATATCACAAGTTCCAGACGGTATGAAAATAGTGAATACTAGAACAATTTCCTAGAATGTTTCATAGCTCCATAAATATTAAGTGTGGACGTCAACACACTAATCCTCAAGACTTTATTCAACATTTATTCTTATACTGGAGAGCAGTAACTTGAGCTCTGCTACTAAATTGTCACGATCAAAACCCACTGGGTTGTGCGGATACCTAATCTAACATCTAGATAGAAGAACTCTTACCACCTAACTTTAAAAATGGGTAATATAGAATTAAATAAAACATAAGAAAGCTATTTAAGAATTGAAATAGTCATGAAATGTCAAGATTAAGGAACCATCTCTTACAATTAACCAAAAACCCTCCCAAAGAACTAGTCTAAACAGGTACAAGAGCTATTAAACAAACACAAGGCTTAAAGAATATATGACACTACTCCCACTATGGTAAGAGAAGTAAAAACTGACAAGATCATCATCGTCTTCGCCTATGAAACATCACCGAATCCTGCAACCAAACTATGTCAAGTAACATAGAAAAAGTAATATCACTACAAATAACACAAATATATAGACATCACCGGTCGATCCGAATCCACCACATAGTATCATGCAAAATAACTAAAGAAAGCATGCACCTTGAACATAAAACTGTCACGATCCAACCCACCGGGCCGTGCGGGAACCTACGATAACACCTAAGTAGGCGAACCCTCGAATCCCAAACGTTTTTAAAATGTGGAAAATTAAGAAAACTGACGAATAAAAGAAATTCATGTAATGTTTTATATAATAAGAGTTTTTAAATGACTCAAAGTTACGTTGTAAAATAATTAACTTCCCCAAGGATCTAGTCTAAACAGTTACAAGAGCTTCTAAGATTACAAGGTAGAAAATATAGTACAACTGACACAGCATCCCCCACAGGGAAGGAAAAATAGAAGCTGTTGGAGTTTGTCTTCGTCTTCGCCTATGAAACATCACTGACCTTGCAATCAGACTATGCCAAAAAGGCATAGCAAGAGTAGTATCAGTACAAACCACACGTACTGGTAGGCATCATCAGTCAATCTGATACCCACAACATAATATAAGAAATCGACTAGCAGGAAAACATACAGTAAGACTATTCATTGCTCCACCTTTACCATTCTCAAATACTAAATAAGCATACTAGAACACTTGATTCTAACCCCTTACTCGCCCCGTTCCTGGTCATAACTTAACGATTCTACCTTTTAGAGGTAATTCTGGATGTAACCACTACCAATCCATCCAACCACTCACACTATACCCTTAATTCTTCCACATCACTACTCAACCCTTGACTCCATAGAACTTTCTATTAAGGCTTTGTTAATCGTTTCACTGTAATCCCCTTCTAGGGTGACACCTAGATATTTAACCTTTCCGACATGACACCACCCTAATTTACACTTTAAGGACACAACAACTTCTCTAAGTACACATAGTAACACCTGGAACCTCGGGCTACACTTACCACACCAACTCCCAATTTGGGCTTGACCAAACACAGTTCATTCATTAATGAGATATAACAAGTAAACACTACATTATAAACATATAATATACAGAACATACGATACAATAATCTTTTCAAGAACAATGTACAATCCCACATTCTCCTTAACAAGTAGATACGAAATTTCAATGGTCCTCTTATGGAACACATATCCAAATTGTTAGCGTGTCAGAATGTGACAACCGATCCGATGCATATTAGTATGTTGGAACGTGACACACGATCCAATGTATATACATGTGTCTGTACATGACACCCGATCCAATATATGTTAGTGTGTCGGAACGTGACATCCGATCCAATGCATGTATACATGTCGGTACGTGACACCTGATCCATTCAGCATAATCACAATCATGATCACATCCACAACAAACATACTTAAAATCACACAATCAAGTATTAGGTTCATGCCATGCAGTTATACATATTTAGTCATTTCCTTAGGTTCGATTCATAAATCTCTAACCCCATTGATACATGCATATAACGAAACCATTGACAAGTTTATATTCCCCCAAAAAAAATCAGTCCATCACATAGCCCTAGTTACAGGAGAGGGTTTCCTCCTACGGTATACGTATGATGTAACACCTATGAATACATATACAACCCTCCCTTTGTCGGTGCACGAAAGCTTACGCATGGATTCTACCAACAATTACCAGTATACTACGCAGTGAATCACGAATTTACAACTACTCAATTAATAAAACCTAATCTTGGCTTCCAGACGATGAGACGGTGGATTTTGAATCGGAAATTTGTAAGCTATCGACATCCTTACGCTAGGAATCTCTTTCTCCTTCCTTCCCAAGCCTAGAGCAGTCTTTTGAGGGGTTTCTCGGGTGATCATTATCTCTTTTTCGTGTTTTGGAAAAAAGGAGAAAATAAGGTTTCGCGTCATTTAAGTTCTATTTTCAACTATCCCGCTCTGGCGCGAACTATCCTGCTGGAGCGCCGCCGTCCTAAGGCATCTGGCCCGCTCTGGCGGGATGATTGGCCTAGTTTTTCCCTGACATTTTGTCTTTTCTAACTAATGACGATTTGGGTCTTTATAATAGATACCAATTTACCCCTCGTTCATCTCCGAACGACTAGCGAAGGGATAAACATGCTCCCTTTTCGGAGTACCTCTAAACTAACGAATCGACCTATTACGAAACCACGAAAGATAACGGTTTTCCAAATTCTAAGTACGGAAGGGGTCTTTACTCAAGGGACCAGTTAAGAAAATTAAACAACACACGGAGATAGAGACGCGCCCAAATACATAGTCTACCCCGCCAGAGCGGCAGGGTTCCCGCTGAGGCGGGGCTGCTGTGGTGGGGACACTTCCGCTGTAGCGGGAGATCAAAAACAGTTTAAGGGGGAAAGGGGAATGGTTTCCCCATTTCCTCCTTCTCTAACTCAAAACTCCCCAAAATTCTCTCAATCACCTTGCTCCGAACGTCAATTTCAAGGTAATGATCTCGTTCCTTACGCTATTTACTTCAATAATTACTTAACTATGATTGCATGACGTTAAATAATTGATTAGAAGGTCCTTAGGGTATTTTTCAAAATTGTGAAAATAGGTTGCTTGATTTACTAGAAAAACGTAGCACGAACACTCCCCTTTCGTTCACAACGTTCTTACAACATTTTGAGCGTAAAGATTTTGTGAAAATACGATCGTAACGATTCCGAATGGTTAGCGGAAATTAAAAAGTCTCTTGGTGTAAAAACTCGAATTCGTACACTATTTAGGGATTATTTTGCTAAAATAATTACATATTTAGGTTCTAGGGTACTATATAGACTGTGATCTGCTGAAATTCTGTGAAAAATGAGACTTTTGGGACTAAGGGGCACCATAATCGCACCTGGTTTTCATCCCAGATGATGACCGCTCTAGCTGCCTTCATCCCACTGTAGCGGGCTGCTTCATCCCATTGTGGCGGGATTTAGGCCGCTATGGCTGGATTCAGTGGGGCAGTGGCCCCTTGCCACTTTAATTAGAAGATTTATCTGTCCTTGCCAAATCTCGCTTGATCCCACGGAGTTCTAACGTGTTAATTTCCTAAAATTTGCAGGTTTGATTACTATGGCTGCAGTTAACGAGGAACATCTACCTTTCATCCGGTTTCCTGATGCAGCAAGTCGGTAAAGGTACCACGATCACTGGAACACCAAGTTCTGTTGAGACAAGGGGTTTCACCTGCTGAACCTAGAAGAGAAGGCACCCGCCTTCTATGCCCAGCTGATGGAGTTCGGATGGGCCCCACTGACAAAGGCTTCCCCTGCTGCGTGTTCCACATGGGTAAGGGAGTTATATGCCATCCTACCTACCATTCTCTGGGATGATCCTCACCCTACCATTCACATCCAGGGAGTTGACATCCCCTTGAACACTCAATTCGTAAATGAGGTGCAAGAGGTCCCCAACACAGAGTTCGAGGCTAAGTTGAGAGAGATGGGCTTGGGTTGGTTGAGGGATACACTGGTGGAGCCTACACACTAGGACCGGATTTACTGCGCTACTATGGAGCGCATGACCAGTGCCAACTAGTCACCGGATGCTAAGAGGTAGTTGCACTTGGTTACCAGGAGGATCCGCTCGTCGGGCAATCGTACAGACGTGACCTTCCCTTGGGCTCTAGTGGTGGCATGTTCTATACAAGGGATCAGACTAAACGTGGGCAGAAAGATCATTTCTAAGTGGAAGATGTTCTATCGGGGCAACAAGAAGACATTCTTCTTACCTGGGATAGTGACAGTGATGTGTAAGCATGCGGGGGTTCCACACTTGGACACCGATGAGGTACTTCCCATGGATCCTCTTTTTCACCCTCTTTTGATTAGACAGGCTTCCACCTCCGGGAGTAAGAGGAGGAAGACGAACAGGGCCAATAGCAGCCAAACGGCTGTAGAGGCGGATGACGAAGGAGGGGAAGATGATGATAGTGGCGACACTCTCCCTACCCAGTCCCAGCCTGTCACACCCTAAAAAAAGGAAAGGCACAACATGCACCTGGTGCCTCACTTGATCGAGCGAACCAACGAAAACATAAATGAAATTATACAACAAGAGCCAACAAGGCCACTATAATAACCTGCTGAAACAAAATAACTGGACCGACGAGGTCACACAACAATCTCAACAACATAATGAAAGGGCCGACAAGGCTAGCCTAATTAATAAACAACTAGAAAGACGACAAGGTTATAAATAGAAGTTGAGAAGACCCCACAAAGTATGTCCACAAGTCTCTACAAATACTACAACTTGACCGGTTGAGACAAGGCCCCAACTATACCAACAACAATATAGAAAACTCAAATATGTAAAACCTAGAGACAACCAACAACTCCAGAAAGAATGGAGCTTAATCCTCAGCTGAGCGATCAGGAACTCTATCTTAGCATGCAGCACGAATGCAACGTCCCCAGGCAATGGGATGTCAGTACGAATAAAATGTACTGGTATGTCAGGCGAAAAGTTGAATCATAAATAGTTGCTTTCAAAAAAAGTAATAGAAATACCACCTGAAAGTGAAACTCCAAATAACCTCTGTGAAAGACATCTGACTTCATAGTAATAAAATATGCATGGTATGCTCGAGTCAGTGTATGTTATGAGTATATATATATATATAGATGCAAATGCATGACATACCCAACCAAATGCTAGCAATGGTGGTTCTCCCCGATAGCTAACCGGCATCATATTCGCCAACTTGTGGCCATCAGTGTCTCATACATATAAATATAGGCTAGGCCCCATACCTCCCGATTATAGCTCGGAAGTAGAATGCATAGCATGCCATGTCATGGATTCATAATACATATGTGTTACCATTGTCAGGTTGCCAATCTTGGCCCGTTTGTACTCTTGTTCTCATAACCCCGTTATCACTTCCATATAACATGTAGATGTCTCATGGAACCTCGTATCCTTTTAGAATAGGCCTGAATACTTACTCGACTTCAAAAAGGTAACTTAAAACTGAGAATGTTCGTAAAGAATTCAAGGTGTTTAAAGAAACTTCTCATGAATTCACTTAACTTCCATATGACCATTAAAGCATAGAAAAACTCATAAATGATTTAACACTATACTTAATTAACAAATTAATATTAATTTAGGAACTCAAAAGGAGAGTGACATACTCGGCTTGATTTAAGTGGTCCTTTTTTTTAGAAACAATGTTGTTTGACAAGTAGATAACCAAAATAATAGAGTACAAGATTTAGTATTAAGATCGTTTTCAACTAATACTCTTATAAGATGTTTTTACAAGAAAGAACGCCATAACAATTCCCATAGATACAACAATATAATTTTCCAACATTTCAACCTCACTTTAAGACAATAGCTCATTAATTGACATAACAAATACAGAACTTGACAGAAAATAACTTTAATCATCAAACATACTTAACAATGTTATAAACAGGACAATGGTACTATATTCTCAAGAAATAAGATCAGCTGACATCCCAATGGCCTTCACAAAGGGTCTTTCTAGCAATGTAATAGTAGAAAAAAAGGATGACTTATTCAATAATTTATAATTTTTAGGATGTGCGACATGAAAAAAAGTGAATTTTGCCTTAACATACCTTGAATACGAAATTAAATAACTTGATGTAGATATCGATTTATTTTTCCAACTCCCCTCGAAACACTGTACTACATCAAAAGGAGTTTTTTTTCTTCCCTTGGCGTGAGCAATTGTATTCTCTGCTTAAGCATTTTCCTACTATATCTTAAGAAGATATGCTGGCTGAAAGTCTCATATGTATAAATATATATATAACTAGTGGTAGGCGGTGAAATTTAATTAAATATAGGATATAGGATATTTCCATTAAACTTAATCATCTCTTTTCTAACTTAAGAATGTAATAGTCAGTAAAATAAAAGGCACATCACTTGTTGTCCTTTCCCTCCACTTTCACGTGTAAGTGGAGGTGACAATTATAACCCTCTCTACTTTAATTCATTTTGAATATATTCGAGTATTGCATAAATTCGTGATAAATTAAATATAACTTTTTGAATATATTACAATTAATATAAAATTATTTTGACCAAAGCCTATCTCATATAATAATATTGTTTCAGCATAATTAGACATACTATCTCCGTTTAAAATACTAATAATTTATAAAACTCTTATAAAAATAAATACATACGCAAATATTTGTAACTAAAGAATTTTCCATAAATATTTCACATATTTTAGGAAAACAATAAAAAAAATATTTATCAAATTTTTATTAAACTACGATGATCAAATCGTGTCCAGTGCTATAGTAAAATACTCAAATGTAGACTCGTAAGCTTTTAACACAAGATGATGAACAACCGTCAACACAAGATGATGAAAAACAATAAACACATGAGGTGTTGCATCCTCCTCCCCTTAAAAACATTCGTCCTCGAATGAAACTAAATGCATGAGAATGTAAAATTAGGAATTCTTTTGAAATTTCGACAGGGTTTCATCTATATATGGGACTATCCCAAACCTTAAATTTCTATGGAGATATACACCATATTATTAAAAAGTGTGTATGAGAAAAACAGTATCAAATTATCACACGAGGCAAAATATTTCTCAATAAGGGAAACCCCCACCCCCTTTTTTTTAACTTATCTATTTCAAGTATAATTGACCCTATATTATTATAAAATTACATACAAAAGTTACTTATATGGCAATAAAATCATAAGAAACTTTTTTAACACAGGAAATTCATCATGCATACTGATGAGCACAAGGAGGAGTAAAAACATTTCCTTAGTTCTTCAAGCTTTATAGCTACAAGAACATATGTCATGTAAAATCTCAAGTTATAACTTATAAAATGTGATTTAACCTTGTAATCATAAAACTCCTTTTCATTTAAATGTTTAGCCCATTAACAAGTGGTACCTAGACATATACACACATACTCTTACCTTCAAATACGCAGGTCATGGAAATTGGACATATTGTGAGTGGACAATCAGTCCCCAGAGAATTTAACATCTGCACTAAACGTCTTTGGTACGTGCAACATATAAACGATATGCATCTCAATAAATTGATATTTTAGGACACCCGTAGCATATACATAAATAATTCTTAAGGGACTATAACGTCTAATCCCTATATCGTGAAGACGGTCAATACATGAGCATATCTTCAAACACATATACTTATATCTTACAAACCATCCATACTATATTGCACGAGAAATTTAAAATAGCTGCTCTAATCTTATAAGTTAAAAGCATATACTATTTCAATGGAAGAATCATGTGATCTGTATTATATAAATAAATGTTTTATAAGATGTGTAACATGCAAGAAATTTATTGGTTAGACATCGAGTGTGATATCATCATTTTAAGTGCATAACATGTAACACAAATACATTTATTATGAGGCATATAATATTTTATTCAAGACTCACTTAGCATGATACTTTTAAGTATGGATTTTTTTTTTTTTTGATATGTAAACCTATAACATAAATAAATATTATATGAGACAAATAAGTAAATAAACATTAGGCAATGTAGCATAAGTGTGAACATTTCTTTTGAAGCATATATAATGTAAACACGTTTTTTTGTGAAAACATAGAGTATAAGCAAATGATTTGAGTAAAATGAATTATATGAATATAGGCTCTATAAATAGCATTTAAGTAGATAATCTTGAAGAAACATCTAACATGCAATTACTATGATTTATACGGCAGTCGACAAGTAACATATTAGCATATAGATTGTAGTTTTGAAACAAAAATATTTATGTCCTATAGACAGTAACAAATACATCGTTCAGGTAGTTAAAATTCTACTTGCTAATTATATAAATTTTGAAAAACGTATACTACTCAAAACAAATGATGTTTGAGGTAGATAGACAAGTGTTTTACAACGTCTCTAACATACAAGCTATAAATTATTTACTAGCAAATGTATATCCTATAATGTGTTTGCACGTAACTTGTGATTTAGTATTTTATGAATCATGTAATACAGGAATAATAAGCCATAGGTCATGTAACATGTGAGGCATTATCCTACGAGATGTGTATAACATATAAATACATTCTATAAGAAATAGATAACAGGTCAATAATGATTCATATCATGTGTAGCCTATAGGCAAATAGTCTAGAACGCAAATATCATGAAAACAATTATCTTATGAAAATAAAAAAATAAAAAATTACACATGCGTCCATATATTTATGAAAAATATAACATATGCACACTATATATAAAAACAAATCATATGTAAACAATGATTCGTATAACGTATAGTCTACATATGTGTCCTATAAATAGACATTTCAATTAATTTACGACATGCAAACAAATAATCATATTTGTACATATGATCTACAATATGTATGCACATAATCACATGATTGAGTCCTCCTTAAAATAAGTAATATCTATAAGAAGAAAAATAGCCAATAAATTACGTAATCAACAAATTTTTATCTTATGAAATATTTAATATATAAATAACTTGTGTGTGTAACACATACAAAGGCCTCGATGTAACAAATAAGTAAGTCTTGATGGATTAGCAATTATGTTTTGATAATCATTTAAATAATATCGTAACAAAATAACAAATTAGCCCTAATGGATAACACAAAGAAACTCGATAGGCAAGCAAATAAAATTACTCTCAATTTACACAATTATATCTTATACTACAAATCACAATGATTTCTGTATACATATACTCATTTAAGTTAAAAATAATCCTTCCACTAATCTTGTTAGTTCTGAAAAATTCATCGGACAATATAATTACTCAACTGATAATTTCATACTACAACAAGGACTCCGAGGAGTTAAAAATACAACAAAATACTTTTTGATAAGATAATCCGTGCATAACACTTACAATACAAATTCTTAGGAAAATAAATTAAAATATTGTTAAATGTCATAAGACACCTCAGGTAGAGGTAGATCTGAGAGTTTCATACTCCTCTACGCATTATAAAACGAAGTAATTGTTGTCTCCTGTATTTAGATTATCAAACCAGAAATAATAAAAGATGAAAAGAAAAACAAAGAACTATTCGAGTCCATAGAACCCACTGTGTGTCCTTAAGAAATTTAATCCCCTCAAATACCCGAGGTTGCAGATTAATTCCTCCCAAGATAAAACAGATTAACCATTATAGAAGTAGCGGTACCTCAAACTTCGATAATTTCAGCGAACTCAAAACGACAGCAACGAATCACACACACAGACACGATCGATCGCTTTTATTTTGTAATAAATGTATGCAAAAGAAGGGAAGAATTTTTTTTCCATAAAAATGAGAGAAAGTCTCTGTATTTATAGCCAACAAAGGGTAAATGTCACAACTCTTTGGAAAGAAGACAACCTTTCAGAAAGGTCACAACACTTTGAAAAGGCACAACCCTTTAGAAATGACACAACCTTTCATAAAGATCACAATCCTTAGGCATAGTCACAACCCTTCATTTATTGTTCACACCTTTAAAATCCAAAAATCCTCCACATGAATAGGGAATGACTATTGTTAAAACATGTACATGAAAAACTGGGTGATTCATAAGTAAGGATTGATTGCATCTGGATAAGTGGGTTTTCCTTTGAACTTTCCATAGTGAACATATATCGGATATACTCGATCAATCGGTAGATTTGATATCTTTCAATCATCGAGCTTTGGTGTATACCTAGACAACATAAGTCACACAATCAACCCTTGAACTGTTTTTGGTTCTCATTGTTTTATTCGTTTCAGTCATGAACACGTCTTGGTTAATAAGTGCGTAGAGAACTGGCCTTACTGGATTCTCCTTGAAGCGGCTTGCTTACACTTCACACTTACATAAATGATTTTTAAATGTGTTATCCCGTAGATACACTATTTGATATACCCTGTATCAAACTTAGAAACCATTAAAAAGTCCTAATGCCTTTATCCTTGTTACTGAATAATGTCTTATCATGAGAATGGACCACAGTTTTTTTTTGATAATGTTGAACCGTTATCAATGACTTTGTTTGATCTCCTTGAACCTAGATCTTGATCTTGAGATCTCCAGTCTTCTAGGTAGAGTTACCGCCACGCTGAATTGTCCTCGGCCACACTCCCATTTCCTTTGATAATCTATAAACTCCCTCTCTAGTTAGGCCTTTTGTAAGTGGATCCGACACATTATCCTTTGACTTTACATAGTCAATTATGATAATTCCACTAGAGAGTAGTTCTCTAACGATATTATGTCTATGTCATATATAACGAGACTTTCCGTTATACATCATGCTCCATGCCCTACCTATTGCAAATTAACGGTCACAGTGTATGCATACTGGAGCTAAAGGTTTGGGCCAAAAATCTTTCAAGAAATTTCGGAGTCATTCAACTTCTTCATCAGCCTTATCTAGAGTCACTACTAAAAAATTGTCAAAAAATGACGGCCAAAAGCGATGGATTGCGTCGCTAAAAAGAGACGGACATCGTCATTTTTTTACTATTTTTTTTTTAAAAAAAGCGACGGACTCCATCGCTTTATTTTAGTTTTCATTTTTTTATTTCTAAAAGGCGACACAGTCCGTCACTTTTTTGGGTTTTAAAAAAAATAAAAACCCAAAAAAGCGACGGACTAAACCACGCTGTCCGTCGCTTTTTCTGCAATATTTTTTACAGCAGCTGGCAGTTTCTGCTGCCCACCTGCAAATTCAATTCAATTCAATTCTACACTATTCAGCCCAATCAAACACACACAATTATAAACAATCTAAACAAAACATAGAATAACAAACTTAAAATAACATTCAAAAGTATCTAAATCATAAATTAAAGACTTATAAAGTCTTTCAAAATTTCAAAAAGTTCATAAATGTCCAGAGATCTAAACTAGGGAGTGAGATCTACATAATCATCCTCATCACTCTCATCGTTGGTGTCATCGAGAGCCGAAGTAGTAGGTCGACGAGCGAGGTTCATCACTTGTTCTTTGATTTGCTGAACGGTCTCACTCATGCTGTCTTGTTCAGCTACTCTTCTCCGCTCTGACTCTGCTAGTGCCGCTGTAAGTTTAGCCATTTGATCCGACATAGCAACAATCTGAACACCGTTAAGTGCCTCAGCTTGACGTGACAATCCAATACCTTCTAAGCCTGACTAGAGTTGTCTAACATCGTTTCGAGAGCCTAGACCATAGCATCTACCCTTGTGTGTCCCCCCTACCACTTTTTCTTTCCAAATCTGGGTAGACAATTCAGGTGTCAATTGGACCGAACTATCTAGATTCTCAGCGACGTACTGATGAAAATCATTATGCATATTAAATATAAAAATTGACATCAATATATATACATATCATAAATATATTCACTATTAATATATATTATTCATATTAAATAACTTACAAAAGTTCGTTCAGCCCTTTCCTCCACCCACACATCTGAATCCGACTCATTTTCTTTCTTCCTGACATGAGTCTTCTTGAAAACCTCTGGTTCAATGGGAGTGCGTCCTAATTCTTTTTCCTATAAATAAAAACTGAAATTTATAACGATATATATGAATCAACTAATTATTTATTTAAAAGTTTGAATTAGAACTTACCATCTCTCGTGCAATTATTTCAACCGTCTTTGCACCTCCGGTGTGCAACGAGCCACCTTTAAGACTGCCTCTAGCCTTTTTGTCTTGATCTGATATTGCCTTAAACTTGTCTGTGTTCCAATACTGACCCAATTCATCAAAAACATAAGGCAACATTTAACCGGGACGTTCACCTTTATCTTAAACTTTCTTTAGCCAGCTAGACAGTCTGGCGGATGCCTTCCTCTCAAATGTGGTTCCAATGACCAAATTGTACCTAGACTCCCAAGTACACATAGTCTGAAAAAAATTGAATAACGTTAATTAGATCGATAGTAAAAAAAAGTAAAGTATACTAGACTTAACTAAAAAATATATACCTTAAAATTATTAAATATTGCCTGGCGTATACTGTTTGGAATCTCGCTCCAAGAGTGATAAGCCTGTGTATAGAGTCTTCTAACACAGTCTTTTAAAACCCGGGCAACATCCTTTGCAGGATGCCACCTGCAAAACACATAATAAATATGTTAGTTCTGAATAATATATTAAAGTATAAGAAATAAATAAAATAAACTAACAAATAGATAACAAAATAAACTTACGATGATCCATCTATCTCAATCATGACTCTACCAAGTTTGTCCTTCTGGCCAGGAGCTAGAGCAGACATCATATCATGTGGTGTAGCACTAGGTGTAGCTGTAGACGAGGGTGCTACATCAGGATGCACAAAACGCTGAGTCAATGAAGACATACCGGCCATAGCATCTGACTGCTCGCTACTAGAATCTCCAGGCCTCATGGCAGATAACTGAGGATATGTACATGTGGGAGATGGAGTACCTGTCGATAAAGGTCGTGCTCGACGAATAGTTTGTAAAGGTAGGTCCTCGTAGCATCGTGAAGGCAATGCCTGTGAAGTAGATGAAGCACTGACTGGTCGACGGTAATTAGGATAATATTGCCGAGGATCCGCCGTACCAAACGGAACAACAAATAAATGAGTATCATGGTGATGCGCTTTGGCACAGAAGAAATAGATCCTGCAATATCCTCAGGATCTATCGGTCTCCTAGACTTCTTCTTCTTAGCCTGTTTAGTCTGGCTAACTCCAAGATGCTCGCGATGTCTATCATCATCACCGCCTGATGACATCTGTATACAAATTTACATGTATAATATATATAAAAAGCATAAATTAAATAAAATTAGCAAAATACACTTACATATATACTAGCTAGCTTTCATTCTACATTATTCCTCCTCGCTTGTTTCTCTTCCATCATTCTCCCATTCTTCCTCGTCAGTTGTTTCATTTTAATTATCGTCCCATTCTTCGTCATCAAATGATTCATTTTCCTCATTCTCAGATATTTCTTCCTCAACATTCAGTAACTCATCATCAGATACTTCTTCTAATATATGTTGAGGATGTTGTAGTGTGGTTTCCAATTCAACATCAACTTCTTGTTGAACAATTGCAACATCATTTTGATACGCCACATCTAAGACATTGTCAATTACAATTCTTCCCACATGCTTACTTTTTATAACAATCCACCAATCAGCTTTGTCTCTACGCAATGGATATGAAGCGTAATACACTTGTTTAGCATTTTGTGCAATAATAAAATGATCATAACTTCTATATTTCCTGGTGTGCTTAACTTCAATTATATTAGGTCCACCTTTGTGCCTCTATGTGATGGGTCAAACCACTCACACCAAAACAATACAATCTTCTTCTTAGGCCAACCTGAATACCTCACTTTAATAATCTCTTGAATGACACCATAATATTCAATAGTTTGACCAGTACCATCCAGTACCATCAACATCACCTTGTATGTAGACACCACTGTTATTTGTTTTCTTGTTCCTAGAAACTTCTTCAGTTTGAAACTTAAAATCATTGACACAATACTTATTCTTTGTCAGTACTTGAGATTCAGGTCCAAGTGCTACTTCTTTCACTAATTGCAAATGTTGGACACTTGAGTATTCATTGTAAACCTACGTGATTGTTATTTCAAGTAATATAATTTAGTATAACATGAATATATTATTATATACTTAGTGATTGCACACTTACATAGTTCCTCAGCCATTTGAAAAATTCTTCATAGAGTGCTTCATTACCCCATGTGTTTACGAACAAGATGATCATTTTACATTCAAGTATTTCGTTAGTTAATGATCACTTATTAGTATGTAATTTAATAACATAATTTTAACACTTACTTGACATATGATTGAATCTCTGGACAATTAAGCAAAATATGTGTCACAACTGATTGCATTTGCATATCAGTGAAGCCTCGCTTTCCACGCTTTTTAGATCCTCGACCATTTTGATTAAAAATTGATATCGATGGAAATAAAGGATCAATATCGCCTTCATCATTGTGATTGGGCCTGTTTCTCCTACATGACACATCATTACCAAAGTAATAAGAATAAAAATCACCAGTTTCTCTCCCAATATGACCTTGAACAAATAATCCTTCGATCCTTCCCCTTTGCTTAATCGTTTGCTTCGAACTACCAATTTTTCTGCATGTATATATGTATATTTATGTTAATATATAAAAGACTTGGCGAATATATATAACTTAGTGAATATTTTAAATGGATACCTCTCAAATGGATACATCCATCTTGTTTGAACCGGACCTCCGAGGCGGGCCTCTTGTACAAGGTGAATTGGAAGATGCTCCATCACAT
>JAJOOO010009463.1:0-15127 GCA_029582685.1 Solanum piurae | reverse complement strand
CCGTTAAGACCTTATTTATGGAGCTACTTGGCCCTGACGGCCAAAACGGCTCATTTTCAATGTCAAACGAGCCCCAAAGCAGGTAAACCCCCCATTTTACTGATTTTCGTGTGCTACAGTCCATGGATTTTTTGAAATCCAGAATTTCGACGTCATTTTTGTTGAAATTTTTCATGGAGATCCATTAAGACCTTAGCTATGAAGCCAGTTGTCCTTGACGGCCAAAACGACCCATTTTCAAGGTCAAACGAGCTCCGTAGCAGGTAAACCCCCCATTTTGCCAATTTTTGTGTGCTTAAAGTTCACCATCTTTTTTGGTGATCTGTAATTCCGACATTATTTCTGTTAAAAATTTTCATGGACGTCCGTTAAGACCTTAGTTATGGAGCCAATTGGCCCTGACGGCTAAAACGGCCCATTTTCAAGGTCAAACAAGCCTCAAAGCAAGTAAATCTCCCATTTTTTCTATTTTCATTTACTAGTTCACTATTTTTTTTGGTGATCCAAAATTTCAACGTCATTTTTGCCGAAATTTTTCATGGACGTCCGTTAAGATCTTAGTTATGGAGCCAGTTGGCCATGACGGCCAAAACGACCCATTTTCAAGGTTAAACGAGCACCGGAGCAGGTAAACCCCCAATATCGCTGATTTTTGTGTGCTATATTTCACCATCTTTTTTGGTGATCCAGAATTCCAACGTCATTTTTGCCAAAAATTTTCAGGGAAGTCCGTTAAGACCTTAGCTATGCAACCAGTTGTCCCTGATGGAAAAATGACCCATTTTAAAGGTTAAACAAGCCTCGGAGCAGGTAAACCCCCAATTTTACCGATTTTCGTGTGCTATAGTCCATTGATTTTTGGTGATTCAGAATTCTGACATCATTTTTGCCTAAATTTATCATGAACGTCCGTTAAGACCTTAGTTATGGAGCAAGTTTGTTGTAACGGCCAAAACACCCCATTTTCAAGGTCAAACGATCCCCGAAGAAGGTAAAGCCCCCATTTTGATGATTTTCATGTGCTAGAGCTCACCATATTTTTTGGTGATACGGAATTCCGATGTCATTTTTGTCAAAATAATTTATGGATCCGTTAAGACCTTAACTATGGAACCAGTTGTCCCTGACGGCCAAAACAGACCATTTTCAAGGTCAAACGATCCCCGGATCAGGTAAATATCCTATTTTGCTTATTTTCGTGTGGTATAGTTTACCATCTTTTTTGGTGATTCAGCATTTCGACGTCAGTTTTGCCAAAAAATTTCATGGACGTTCATTAAGACCTTAGCTATAGAGTCGGTTGGCCCTGACGGCCAAACGGCTCATTTTCAAGGTCAAACGAACCCTGGAGTAGGTAAACCCCCCCTATTTTGACAATTTTTGTGTGCTATTGTTCACCATCTTTTTTGGTGATTCAGAATTTCGACGTCATTTTTGTCAAAAAATTTCATGGACGTCTTTTTAAGACCCTAGCAATGGAGCCAGTTGGCCCAGACGGTCAAAATGGCTAATTTTCAAGGTCAAACAAGCCTCAGAGCAGGCAAACCCTCTAATTTGCTGATTTTCGTGTTTTATAATTCACCATATTTTCTGGTGATCCAGAATTCCGACGTCATTTTTGCCGATATTTTTCATGGATATCTTTTAAAACCTTAGCTATGGAGCCAATTGGCCCTGACGACCAAAACAACTAATTTTCAAGGTCAAACAAGCCATGGAGCAGGTAAACCCCACATTTTGCCGATTTTTGTGTGCTATAGTCCATGGATTTTTGGCGATCCGAAATTCCGACGTCCTTTCAGTCAAAAATTTTCTTAGACTTCCGTTAAGACCTTATCTATGGAGCCAGTTGGCCGTGACAGCCAAAACGACCCATTTTCAATGTCAAACGAGCTTCGGAGCAAGTAAACTCGCCATTTTGCCAATTTTTGTGTGTTATAGTTCACCATCTTTTTTTATGATCCAAAATTCCGAAATCATTTCAGTCAAAAAATTTCATGGACGTCCTTTAAGACCATAGCTATGGAGTCAGTTGGCCCTGACAGCCAAAACGGCCCATTTTCAATGTCAAAAGAGCCTCGGAACAGGTAAACCCCCCATTTTGCCTTTTTTCGTGAGCTAGTTCACTATTTTTTTATCATACGGCATTCTGACGTCATTTTTGCCAAAATTTTTCACGAACGTCTGTTAAGACCTTATACAGAGTCAGTTGGCCCTGACGGCCAAAACAGCCTATTTTCAAGGTCAAACGAACCCCGGATGATGTAAACCCTCCCCCATATTATCGATTTTTGTGTGCTATAGTTCACCATCTTTTTTGGTGATCCAGAATTCCGATGTCATTTTTGCCAAAAAATTTCATAGAGGTTTGTTAAAACCTTAGAGATGGAGCCAGTTGGCCCTAACGAATAACGGCGCATTTTCAAGGTCAAACAAACCCCGAAGCAGGTAACACACCCTATTTTGCTGATTTTTGTGTGCTATAGTCCATGGATTTTTGGTGATTCGGAATTTCGACGGTATTTTTCTTGAAATTTTTCATGGACGTCTGTTAAGACCTTAGCTATGGAGCCAATTGGCCCTAATAGCCAAAACGGCCCATTTTCAAGGTCAAACGAGCCTCGGGCAGGTAAATCCCCCATTTTGCTAATTTTTGTGTGCTATAGTTCACCAATTTTTTTGGTGATCCAAAATTCTGACGTCATTTTTGTTGAAATTTTTCATGGACATCCGTTAAGATCTTATCTAGGGAGCCAGTTGGCCCTGACTCCCAAAACGGCTCATTTACAAGGTCAAATGAGCCCCAGAGCAGGTAAACACCCCATTTTGCCAATTTTCGTATGCTATATAGTCCATGGATTTTTGGTGATCCGGAATTCCGACGTCATTTTTCATGGACGTCCGTTAAGACCTTAGTTGCGGAGCAAATTGGCGCTAACTGCCCATTTTCAAGGTCAAACGAGCCTCGAAGCCAGTAAATCCCCCATTTTGCTGATTTTGTGTGCTATAGTTCACCAATTTTTTTGGTGATCCAGAATTCTTACGTCATTTTTGCCACAAAATTTCATGGACGTCTGTTAAGACCATGGAGCTAGTTGACCCTGACGGCAAAAACGGCCTATTTTTAAGGTTAAACGAGCCCCTGAGCAAATAAACCTCCCATTTTACCAATTTTTGTGTGCTATAGTTCACCATCTTTTTTGGTGATCCGGAATTTCGACGTAATTTTTGCCAAAAAAAATCATGGACGTTCGTTAAGACCTTAGCTATGGAGCCAATTTTCCCTTACGGCCAAAACGGCCCATTTCCAAGGTCAAACGAACTTATGAGCAGGTAAACCCCTCATTTTGCCGATTTTCATGTGCTATAGTTCACCAATTGTTTTGGTGATATGGAATTCCGACGACATTTTTGCCAAAAAATTTCATCGACGTCCGTTAAGACCTCAGATATGGAGTCAATTGACCCTAACGGCCAAAAAGGCCCATTTTCAAGGTCAAACGAGCACCGAATCAGGTAAACCCCCTATTTTGCTTCGTGTGCTATATTTCACCATCTTTTTTGGTGATCCAGAATTACGACGTCTTTTTGCCGAAATTTTTTATGGGCGTTCGTTAAGACCTTAGCTATGGAACTAGTTGGCCCTAACGGCCCATTTTCAAGGTCAAACAAGCTTCGGAGCAGGTAAACACCCATTTTGCCAATTTTTGTGTGCTATAGTCCATGGATTTTTGGTGATGCAGAATTTCGACTTCATTTTTCTTGAAATTTTTCATGAACGTCTATTAAGACCTTAGCTATTGAGTCGGTTGGCCCTAACGCCCAAAACGGCTAATTTTCAAGGTCAAACGAGCCTCGGAGCAGGTAAACCCCCCATTTTGCCAATTTTCATATGCAATAGTCTATGGATTTTTGGTGATCCGGAATTTCGACGTTATTTTTCTTGAAATTCTTCATGGGCGTCCGTTAAGACCTTAGCTATGGAGCCAATTGGCCTTAACGACCCATTTTCAAGGTCAAATGAGCCTCGGAGCAGGTATATCCCCCATTTTGCCGATTTTTGTGTGCTATAGTTCACCAATATTTTTGGTGATCCAGAATTCTTACGTCATTTTTGCCAAAAAATTTCATGGACGTCTATTATGACCTTAGCTATGGAGCCAGTTGGCCCTGACGGTCAAAATGACCCATTTTCAAGGGCAAACGAACCCCGGAGCAGGTAAACCCCCAATTTATTGATTTTCGTATGCTATAGTTCACCATCTTTTTTGGTGATTCGAAATTCTGACGTCATTTTCGCCAAAAAATTTCATGGACATCCGTTAAGACCTTAGCTTTGGAGCCAGTTGGCCCTTACGGCCAAAACGGCCCATTTTCAAGGTCAAACCAGCCCCGGAGCAGGTAAACCCCATTTTGCCAATTTTCGTGTACTATAGGTCACCAGCTTTTTTGGTGATCCAGAATTCTGATGTCATTTTTGCCAAAAAATTTCATAGACGCTCGTTAAGACTTTAGCAATGGAGCCAGTTTGCCTTGACGGCCAAAACGTCCCATTTTCAAGTCAAACGATCCTCGGAGAAGGTAAACCCCCCATTTTGCTGATTTTCGTGTGCTATAGTTCGCCCTATTTTTTGGTGATTCAGAATTTCGACGTCATTTTTACTGAAATTTTTCATGGACGTTCGTTAAGACCTTAGTTATGGAGCCAGTTGTCCTTGACACCAAAACGTCCCATTTTCAAGGTCAAACGAGCCCCAAAGCAAGTAAACCCCCCATTTTGCTGATTTTCATGTGCTATAGGCCATGGATTTTTGGTAATCCGGAATTTCGAAGTCATTTTTGCCAAAATATTTCATGGATGTTCGTTAAAACCTTAGTTATGGAGCCAGTTGGCCCTAACAGCCAAAACGATCCATTTTCAAGGTAAAACGATCCCTAGAGCAGGTAAACCCCCCATTTTACCAATTTTCGTGTGCTATAGTTCACTATCTTTTTTGGTGATCTAGAATTCCAACATTATTTTTGCCGAATTTTTTTATGGACGTCCGTTAAGACCTTAGTTATGGAGCCAGTTGGCCTTGAAGGCCAAAACGGCCCATTTTCAAAGTCAAACGAGCCTCACAACAGGTAAACCCCTTATTTTGCCAATTTTCGTGTGCTATATAGTTCACCATATTTTTTGGTGATCCGAAATTCCGACGTCATTTTTGCCAAAAAATTTCATGCACGTCCATTAAGACCTTAGTTATGGAGTCAGTTGGCCCTGACGGCCAAAATGGCCCATTTTCAAGGTCAAACGAATCTTGGAGCAGGTAAACCCCCCATTTTGCCTATTTTCGTGTGCTATAGTTCACCATCTTTTTTGGTGATCTGGAATTCCGAAGTCATTTTTGCCAAAAAAAATTATGGACGTTCGTTAAGACTTTAGCTATGGAGCCAGTTGGCCCTAATGGCCAAAATGGCCAATTTTCAAGGTCAAACGATCACCGGATCAGGTAAACCCCCCCATTTTGCTGATTTTCGTGTGCTATAGTTCATTATTTTTTTGGTGATCCGAAATTCCGACGTCATTTTTGCTGAAATTTTTCATGGGCATCCGTTAAGACCTTAGTTATGGAGTCAGTTGGCCCTGACGGCCAAAAGGCCCATTTTCAAGGTCAAACAATCCCCGGAGCAGGTAAACTCCCCATTTTGTCAATTTTCGTGTGTTATAGTTTACCATATTTTTTGGTGATTCAGAATTCCGACGTCATTTTTGCCAAAAAAATTCATGGATATCCGTTAAAACCTTAGCTATGGAGCCAGTTGCCCCTGACGGTCAAAACGGTCCAATTTCAAGGTCAAACGATCCCCGGAGTAGGTAACCCCTATTTTGCCGATTTTCATGTACAGTACAATATCTTTTTTGGTGATCCGGAATTCCAACGTCATTTTTGCCAAAAAAAATCATGGACGTCCGTTAAGATTTTAGCTATGGAGTCAGTTTTCCTTGACGGCCAAAATGGCCCATTTTCAAGGTCAATCGATCCCCGGAGCAGGTAAACTCCCCATTTTGTCGATTTTCGTGTGCTATAGTTCACCATATTTTTTGGTGATCCAGAATTTCGAAGTCATTTTTGCCGAATTTTTTCATGGACGTCCGTTAAGACCTTACCAAATCAATTATGTTTTATCAAATTCTTAGCAAAAAAGAATTACAATTTTCTACAAAATTGGGGGAAATTCAAAATTGGATGGGTTAAAAGCTGTGTTTCAAAAAATCGGCTCGATCAAAAGCCTGGTATTAAAATTGACTTCACTTATGTATTAAATGGTATTTCCAACTCCAAATCCATTTTCTTTAATCAAAATTTTTTCACATACCTATTTAAGGAACAAAAATCCTTATGCAAAATTGGGGGAAATTTAAAAATTTTGGGATAAAAGTTGTTTATCATAACATTGATTATCTAATATTAAAATTGACATTCATATATGCATTATAAAATTATTTCAAACTCAAAAATCCATTTTCTTTTATTAGATTCTTAGCAATAAAGAATTACAATTTTCTTTAAAATTGGGAGAAATTCAAAATTGAATGGGTTAAAAGACATTTATCAAAAAACCGGCTTGGTCAAACCGCCAATAGGTCGCATAGATCTCAAAAAAATACCTAAAGTCAAAAATTTTTTTGCTTGAAACGGACATCCGAGGCCAAAGTTCTGAGCATTTGAAGTTTTACCATTTTACAACAACTTTTTTTAGTTGCACTCCTTTATTTGGTTTGCCTTTTTATCTTATTGAATATTTATTTATATAGAAGAATAGTTATATCAAAAAAATTGTTTTGATTAATTTTTATTTTTAAATTTAAAAGTGAGGTGGGGGGCGGGGTCCTCGGGGCACGGCACCCCAGGGAGGTGGAGGGGCGGGGTCCTTG
Organism: Solanum piurae; assembly: GCA_029582685.1. Classification (NCBI taxonomy): domain Eukaryota; kingdom Viridiplantae; phylum Streptophyta; class Magnoliopsida; order Solanales; family Solanaceae; genus Solanum; species Solanum piurae. The sequence continues at coordinate 8,205 of JAJOOO010009463.1, read as the reverse complement.
GGGACGGCACCCCGGGGAGATGGGGGGCGGGCTCCTCGAGGCACGGCACCCCGGGGAGGTGGGGGCGGGCTCCCTGGAGCACGGCACCCCGGGGAAGTGGGGCGGGCTCCTCGAGGCACGGCACCCCAGGGAGGTGGGGGGAGGGCTCATCGGGCATGTGGCGGTGGGAGTTGTTTGGCGCTTATGTGGCGTTCATGTGACACTTAACATACTTTTGTTAATTAGAAGGATATTTATGACCCAATAGTTTGACGGAAGGATAATTTTGAGTCGAAATATAGTTTAAGGGTAAATGTGAGCTATTTCCGATAGTTTAAGGGTAGTTTTGAGCCTTTTCCGTATTAGATATGATGAGTAAACATAAGTTCTAGTACTCCCTACGTACAACAATAGTTGGTCGCTATACTAAAACAATTGTCCAACAATACTTGTAATTACCCCTATTATTTATTGTTTTTAAAGGGTGTGTCAAATCAATAGTGCACAACTATTAAATGAGGTAATCAACCTTGTACTTTGTGCTTACACTTATTTTTTTTCAAATGGTGTTTGACTTTATGTTACAGCTCAACTAATCTATATGTAAAATTTATTCAAGGATGAAACGCTTTCTACCATGATTTTTTTTAGTGCTGAACTGGAGACCTCTAGCTAGTTAAGAGTGAGGAATATCTTCTTTCTGTCCGGAGTAATTTTAGCGGGTGTAGTCAACTTTTTAAATATATATTATTCGAAGTGGTTAAATTTGTGACCAATTAATCTTCAAGATTGTTTTGTTAATATAATCAGCCATCATTATCAATCCCCTTTTTTTTTTTTAAATGTGGGCGACGTTTTTATATGATGATGTTACTCATGATGATTCTTGGATGTCCATCAAAAAATTAACAATTCATAAAGCCACCAATATAGATGATTCCTTCTACAAGTCTTAAGTCAAAGACGGATAGCTTCAAATAAAAGCTACTTAGGACAAGATTTTGTCAGCAAATATAATATAATTTCACGAAACGATCCTAAAATTAATATTTATCGCAAATAAAAAACTCATACTTATATTACTTGAACGCACATATACACTATTATGTACGATTAATTAAACATGTATGGACATATAGAAAGAAACAGTATGATATTATTGAAACCAAGAATAGTAACATAAAAAAAAAAAACAAGAAATGGACTTGTTCTTACTTGATCAACAACTTGTTTTGAATTGAATGTATTAATAAAGTCTTTCTAATTTTTTACTTACAAAAATCTGAAATTACTTATTTACAAGTTAAGAACTGTAAATATCTTTACAAAACAAACAATGATCAGAAATTAATCTCCCTATTATACTTCCTTTTTCAATTCTCATATTACTACTTTGCTTATTCCAAAGATGAACTCCATAAGTTTCCCCACTAAGTTGTAACAATTTAGCATCTATCCATCTTGAATGAGTTCTTGTATTTAATTTCATGAAGAATCCGGGAATCCGAACCCAATCAACTGGATAAAATGATATTGGTGGCAATACAGTGAAATTGAGTTGATATTTTTCTGTAGACATCATCTTCAATCTCTCCACCACTCTTGAAACCAAATATGGACCATTTTGTCCCCACTTATTTCCATCAAACGATAAAGAAAATTCCTCTATAAACTTGTAGAGCAATGGATGCTTTCTATCAAAAATCAACACAGCATTATTCAATCTTGTCCAATTCCCATTTGCAGATACGCTCTGCGCTGCAATAGAATTCCTCAAACTTGAAAAATCTTTTAGGATGATAAAATCCGTGTCAAGATAAACACCGCCATACTTGTACAATACAGCTAGTCTTATCAAATTGGACAAATTCTGAGCTAAAGGGATTTCACCAGGATCCTTATTACCTTTCTTGAGGTCAGCATACCATGTCTCAACTGGCGTCTTGTTGAATAGAAAAGACAACTCTGGAGTAACGCTAACAACGTTATATCCTAATTCTGTCAAAGGATTCAAAATTTTAACCCCACGAGGCGTATCTAGAGTACGCGAAAGAATGATCAAACAACCTTTTGGATGAGATTTAAACAGAGTCTCCAACGTGAAAAATTCCCTTCTCCCGAAAGTATTTGCAGGGGAAATCCATGTCATGAAGAACTTCACTCTGCAATTTCTTGAATTCAAAAACTTATTTACTCTGCTGTTGAACTGCCTCGACAATATTGATGACTTTAGAATACTAAATTCAGGCAATTTTTTCTTGAACCAAGAAATCCTCTGTTCCACTGTGAGATTAAAAGGAGGAACTAAATTCACATGATCATCAATGTCTTGTACTTCTTCTTTGATTATATGTGTTTCTTTTTTCTTCGAAAAAATTGGCTTCGGTACAAAAGTTGATTTCAATGGCTGTTGAGAACTTGATTTTGATACAAAAGCGATTGAATGAGATGAAGAAAAATTAGATATGAGATTATCAGAAAAAGTGACAATACAAATAATCAAAGCAAAAGAAAGAACAGAGAAAAGATGAATTTTTCTTGTTCTGTTTTTTCTATAGTAATCAAACATTTTCAATATTGAAAATCAAATTAAAAGGTAGAGAGAAAATAAGATGAAAATTTTAAGTTTTTTGAAGAAAATTTGTAGTAGTCTAAATATGAAAAGCTCCAAGTTTATTTTGGTAAAATTTTATAAAATAATTGGCTTAGAGAAGACATGGCTGCTACTTGGAAGGAGAAGAATGTTGACTTTTGGGAAAACAGATTTTATTTTATTTTATTTTTATTTGGTTTATTTTATTGAAGGAGTTGATTTCTTCTTTTTTTTTTACATAGAAGAGGAATAAGGAAGAATTTTGAAATAATTTCATGTTATTAATTAATAATAGAAGTTACCTCTTTTATTTGGGTTGATAATTGCACGTAAAGAAAGTTCTATACATAGAATAGTAATAATGTTTAAATATACAAATAGGGTTTACTTGACTTTGTATGTCTTTTAAAAATATATCAATAAAAGATTTCGACAATATATAGAGACGGTGTAAAGATTCTTTTACATATCAATAAATTTTAACCATTAATAATAAGATAATTATCATTTTTTTCAGACAATTAGTTCATATTTATTATAGAGATTGATTTGTAATTACCTTATAAATTATTTGATTGAGCAAATATTTTATACTTAATGCTAATTGTGTTCATGGTTCAGTTTAGTTTAATTTTTGTTTAAAAGGAATTAAACTAGTTAAGTAGATTTTTCAAATATTTAAATATATCAAAAAGCTTTAATATATTGAAAACGTTAATGAAAGAGAGAGAAATGATTATGAATAAGTTAGGAAAATAAAAATATAAAACGTCTATTATAAATTTAACGTATTTGGTGAATGTTCATTCATAAATGTTTTCTTGTACATGTACTTAGTTAAGTCAATATTACTTTGGTTAAGTTATCTATTAATTAATTGTAAGATTTAAGGGAAATAATTGAATTGTCTTTTGATATGTTTGAACTCATCCTTTTTATTTTAAAATTATATTTGATTCAGTAATTTAATTTGATTAAACGTAATCTCTTTATACAATGCATTAAATCAAATAAATTATTACTATTTGAAATATGATGAAACTGTTTATTTATTGATTAATTCATTTTTATGTTTGATTTCTTTGTTCGGTCTATATTTTAATATTTGTTTACTAGTTAGTAGTAGTCGTATTTTTTATTAGCATTATAAATGTCAGTTGATATCTAAATAAATTCTATAACATTATTTGGTTTTAGCACATAAAATAGTGGAATGCACCCCACCCCGCTCCTCCCCCCAAAAAAAAGACATAAGTATTGTGGACATATATTTAAATGAGATATCCCTAATAATATTTTATGCCAAAATAATTTTTTTTTTAAAAGTTGCATCCTCTATGAAATAGAAATAATAGTGTTAAATTAGATTAAATACTGTAATTGATAAATTATAAAAGAACCAAAACAAGGAAACTCTCCCGAAGGATTTTCTTTTGTTCTCTTTTGTATTCTTAATTACTACTTAGTTTCTATTAAAATATGTCCAAGGTAAAAACATAATATTAAAGAGTAATAAAGGTGAACATATAATAAGACCTTTGTATACATTCTTTATATTATAACAGTTCACTATAAAAAGCTAAATATTTGTGGAATTAATTTTATATTATATTAAACTATATTTTTATAACATAATTTTAACGATAGTAGCAACAGCATTTTCATAACAATATCTTTTATAAATTTAACCCTTTATAATAATAATAGTTTTTTTTGGTAATATAATAAATATAACAATTAATTTTATTTATATATAGAAATAAAATATCTAAGATCACTAATAATAGGTCTAGAGATTTTAGCTAACAATTTTAATACTTTAATACACGATATGGCAAAGGATATTACATGAATATATTTCCATCATTAAAAATGTTTTCATTCTTTTATGCGAAGTGTGATTGAGTTAAGGGTTTTAAATTAAAGTTCTTACATCCAAATTTTATTAAGGGTATTTGTGTTTCTTAATATACTAATTTAGTGTACATATTTTGCATATGTATTTCCCACTAATTAATAAAAGTATAGTCAATAAAATAAAATAATTAAAAATGGTAATTGATGTTTTAAAAAAATGCTATATACATCCAATATGATAAGAATTCCATATTAAAAAATTATTTTTAAAATGTGAATCTTTTTCTCTAATATTTTTGATTGAATAATTAATTTATTTTATTTTTTATAAATTAAATAAGATTTATATAAGATAAAAATATTAATTTCAAGGTTTTAAGTGTTAGGACTTACAATATAGTTTAAATAAGGAAAGATTTAAGAGAGTCTTTTTTAATTAAATTTTAAAGGATGAAATATTAGGAGTTATTTCCTATTACAAATAAAAAGATTTAATAGTTATATATTTAATTAATTTCAATGTTCTATAAATAGTAGGATATATTTAATTGCTAGTTTAGTGCAGGTGTATTGCATGTGTATGTAGATTTAATAGTTCAAAAATGTATTTAAGCTATTAAATATAAAAAAGAATGATATTGTTATGCCAAATTTTAGGGCAATGGCAAAATTCCTAATTTTCCTAACGTGGTTTTTTTTTTTTTTGGTATCTTGTTGATGCCTCTTGTTTAGAATATATTTTTCTTTTGCCATGTATTTTTATTAGAAGTACAACACACCACCATTATTGGCCGTAATAAGAATTATTTTTTTAAAAAAATTGATTAAAAAACTTTATTAAGTAGCTTATCTCTCGAAGTTGAAGTTGGGGATTTAGTGGATTTTTTCAACTCTATATATTTGGTTGTGTTGTATTTCTATTAATTAACTATTTTTTTTGAGAGACAACAATTTTATGGTAGTGAAACGACGAGCAACGAGGTCGCACTGGTCTTTGGCCGGAGAGGAGAAAAATGAAAGAGAGACAATAGTCAAAAGATGTATCTAATTAGGTGAACAAGTATGTGACAATATATGTATCTCATAAAATATATATGTATCTAATTAAGAGTTCATTTAGTTGATAAGTATACATGTATCTGAGTTGAGGTTATATGTATCTATGAGAAAAGATTTCTCATATTTGTAAAAAGTTAGAAGAAATTCAGGAAAAAAATAGAAAAGAAATTCAGGAAAAAATGCGTGATTTGCTTCTAAATTGATGAATTTCAGTTATATTATATACTTAGATACATATAATTAGATGTATCTTAGCCTTTGCCTAGATACATGTATGGGGACCAAAATAAGGTACAAATGGTACAATTGAAAACTCATAAAAGACAGGTAATCATCCCCTAAACTAGTGAAATTTATGTTATTTATCCTTATATTAAACTATTTAATCGACTATATTGATTTGTAATTGATATTCTTCCACATTGGCAACAATGTATTTTTTGGGTTTATTCTTACAACTGTTATATCGTAATCAAAATCTTCCAATTTTATAGTATAATAAAGTTATAAAGCTGACATTTAAATATATACATAAAGAAGAAATCTAAGATCATATGGACAACATAACAGAATTCAAAATTATATTTTAGCTAAATACAATTTGTTTCAAAAATATGTATCACACAGCTAAGCCACATGAGAGCAAAGGTCGAATTTCAAATTTAATCACTCTTCTGAAAATTTCTTCTCTTCTGTAGTCTGCTGTGTTAATATTTATAGTCATCATTTGTCCTAAAGTATCATGAAAAATAATAACAACAACGATAATAATATATGCTATATAATTTTATAAGTGAAGTCCGAAAAAAATAAAATGCATGTCAATTTTATCTCTAAAATAAAGTGCGTAAAAAAATCTTCAACTAAAATAACGCATATCAACATAGTCTGAAAAAAAAATAAAAAAATATTACATAAAAGCATCATTAAAAACAATCATTTCAATTTCTTTTATAACTTTTTTCTCTTTTTTGCTGACCAATATTCCAAGTGATTGGGCAAGTATAAAATATCGGAAAATATCACCACTACTGATCCATATGTACTAGTGGGAATATTCTGGTATTCCTTTTGTGAATACTATTTTAATATCACCACTGCTAAATATTTCTCGTTGTATATATTTAAAGTAAAAATGATAAACATATGACTTTGAGTATCCCATCCATATTTTTAATTTGTTTGGTTATTTTTGCTTATTGGGGTCATGACTAATTTTTGAGAATATAATATGTAAAATGAGTTTTAACTTTTAAGCATGATTTAATTTTAGAAACTAAATTAAAAGGAGAAGATTGTCCAAATCATACTAAGAAAGCCCATTACCTCATTCATCACCAATTTAATATTCATCCTTCATCATCATCAATTTATATTTTTTTCAAATTAACATTTAAATTCAGTTAAAAAGATTATAAGTTATACTAACAATAATTATAGGCATAAACAAAACAGAAAAAGTAAAGTATATTATTGTTAAAACATTTTAGCATAAGAAAGTTCTAGCCATATAGGTGTCCCATTAATTAAACCTACTTAAATTTTTCCAGCCATTTTTTAATCCTTTTTAAGGAGTTATTATTATTGTTATTATTATTTTCAATAATTCAAGAAATATTGGAATTTACAATCGTATATATCAATTTGTATTAGTAATATGAAAGAATGTAATGAAATGATTAAAATTCCCTTATACTTTTATTTCGAGGTTGAAGTTTATATGAATTCAAATTCTATACTTTTTAAAATCTTGAGTTTGGACTTGATCTAAATTTAAACTAGTTGATCTTATAAAATTCAAATCTAAATAATTAAATCAGAAAAAATATTAAATTATATCGATTTAATATGTGTATTTGTTAATTTGAAGGCCAAATAGTGTGACTTATTATGTTAGTTAGTTGGGGAGCAGTACAAATTAACAAAGTTCATCATTACTGAGTCTTAATTATATTTGTCATAAATATTAATTTCTTGACAAAAATTCAAGTAAGGTAAAGACGTGCATCTATGATTATTTTTTCATAATTAATCTATAGTGATGTAACATCTTTGATATATATTTCAACTTAATTATCAATTTACAAAATTTAAAATAGAATTAATCAGATTTTTCTCATTTTGCCTTTATATATTCTTTTTGAAAGTGTAAGTATTGTAAAATTCCAAAAAAAAAAAACCTTCTATATTCTTAATCTTGGTATTAATGCATAAGACACACAAATATAATGTATCAAAAAGAGTTAAAAGGTAAATATACTTTTTTTATCATTTCTTAAGGAGTGTATAAAGGAAAAAACAGATAACTAATATGAGACAGTAGGAGGGATTTCTTACACACAAAAAATATAAATTTTTTATTTACTTGTCTATTTAATTAGTTAATCAAAAGATATTCATTATTTTCTTCTAATATTACTTTTATAATTAAATAACTATATAGAATACTTTTCAAAATATAATTAATTAATATGAATAATTTGACAAAATAAATTCTTAATAATTATTTTTTGTAAAGGGAAATGTCAATTCAGAAGAGGACAAGAGTAATACTTCTTCTTTCCGTTCTAATTAAGTAAAGGATTTTGTGGAATCAAGAAAATAAAGAGTATTGGAATGATTGAGGTGCAGCACGGAAACAAAAGAATTAAAAATTGGTAATGTTATAGCAATATACTAATATATTTGTATGACTGTTTTAGCCTTATAAGCAAAAA
>JAJOOO010009462.1:0-12544 GCA_029582685.1 Solanum piurae | reverse complement strand
TTTTTTTTTTCTTTTGCATGCAGATTTATAATTTGAATGGCTAAGAGGAGGGACTTTGTGTCTCTCTTGTTGGTACCTCAAAGTTCATCGAAAGTCTAGGGAGCGATGCAGCTTGTTTTTACTTGCAACATTCTTGAGGTTTCGTATCGATCCTTGTAGTGAATGTTCTTACAGATCTTGAGGAAGCTGGTGAAGAAATCATGCATAAGAATGCAAGTTCACATCATAGAAATCAAAAGGGATAAGCCAGAATATTGATGCTCAAAGTGGTTTGCAAATTTCATTAACAGGTTGGAGAACATTAAAATGCTCACCTTTTGCTATCCAAACTTGATTTTACAATCTCTTTTTTCTTTTTATTTGCTTTTCACTTTTTTTCTTTAGTTTGTATTTTACACGTTTAGCTCATTTCTTATTATACAGCTTTCAAATTATTTTTGTATATATATCATGGGCATAGAGGGTTATGATTTACTACAGAGCTTTCTTTACTATTTCTGCTATTTACCCTGTGTAGATATACTTCAACAACAAAAATGAACAGCGTTCAATTAGAAAATAAAAAGCATGATTAAACGTGACACGTCATGTTAAGCAATTACTCCTTAATTTCAAACTAAATTCGAGTGAGCTTCATAAAGACTAATTGACTGATCTAATAAGAAAGAAAATCATGTCTGGTATTTCATTCAGTTATCTTCGTAGTATGTTACAACACTTGGTGAAATCAAACTATGGAATATGATAGGAACCTTTTTATATTGGCGGAATGACCTGGTAGGCCCTTATACTTGACTCTGTTTGTAAGTTGGACCCTTATACTTACGATTTTGTCAACTAAACCCTTAACTCACTGAAACACAATATCTTAAACCCTTTCCTCATCCTACGTGTGCGCATGTGATACACTTATTTACACGTAGAATTCCACGTCATTTTTAATGACACATAAGAAATTAAATATTAGACAAATAAAATAAAAATAAAAGGCATACCCTGGAAATTTTATTATTTTCTCCTTGTTTGCTCTCAAATTGAGCACAAATTCATGTTAAATTGGTGGAATTCTTACCTATTTGACTTGAATTTTACACTATTGGTTCACAAACACAAACCCAACAAATAGGGGTGTTCATGGTTCGGTTTGGATCGATTATTAGTTAAAACCAAAATCAAACCAATTTAAATCAGTTTTTAAATTTCTAAAACCAAATCAAAAAAATAACCGTCGGTTTGGTTCGGTGTGGTTAGGTTTTTTCGGATTTTTTTGGTTTGAAAGTAATAAGTTTGTTGAGGACATAGGCATCTCGATAGACACAAACACTTAGTACATGAATACTTCACAAATAAGTTATTACACGAACAAAGTGATTCATCTAATGTATCAAGTTTCAGAAACTAAAAAAACTCATTGTCAATAGCATAAAGTTGGTTCAATATTCTGTAGATCTCAACATCTTATCAATAGACTTTTCAATAAAATTACACCTTAAAATATTGAGAAATTAATTCTCAAAAAAAAAACAATCAATATTTCATAGTCAAAACTAATCAATTACCGTCTTTTTTAGCTTGAGCTTTACATTATTCAATGTTACGTTAGAAAATTTTATACAGAACAGATAAAGTGTGATCTTTAAAGCAATGAATATTGAGGGATTTAGACTTTTAATAGTTGGGCTAAAATTTAAGTGTTGCGCTTCAGAAAATCGTAAAAATTAAAAACTTAAGTTAATTAAAATTTATCAAAATACTTATCTTTAATTTATAAATAATTATAAAATTTATATATATAACTTCTCGGTTCGGTTTGGTTATTTTTGCGGTTAATTTTTAGTAAAATCAAAACCAAACCAAATAATATCGGTTTTTCAAAATTTAAAACCAAACCTAATCAAATCAAACCAAATATCGGGTTTTTTAATCGGTTTGATTCGGATTGCAGTTCAGTTTGATTTTATAACCATAACCATGAACAACCCTACCAACAAATCTCTATACAATTTTAAAGCTATTTCATAAATTCACAAAACTCATTTGTTATTCTTGAAGCTTCATCAAGCTTATCAATGAAAATTTTCATTTTTCAATACCCACTATCACCAAAGAATACGCACGAAATCGAGATTTTGAAAGAACAAATATGGCAAAACAAAAAGAACTAGGAGGGAAATTGATTTGAAGCAAAAAGAATGAATTTTGAGAAAAATATTTAGGGGTGGGACAGTGTGTGAGGGTGTTAAAAAGAAGAAGAAGGGAAATGGTGGGTGAAACCAAAGAAGGAGAGAAGTGGAATGAGTTTAAGAAATTTGGTTTGGGTGGGGTGGGGGAGCAACAATAGGCTGCTTTGAAGAAGATGACTCCCCCCACCCTTTTTTTTTTTTTTGGATGTTTTCATTTATTTATTTTTAAAATTTTAATATTTTTTTCATATAAATTTATACATACTTGCTTTAAAACGCGTGGAATTACGCATCGTTTCAAGTCAGCAATATTAATGTCACATGTGTTCAGTCAATGGTTAGAGGTGTTTAATATATTGTGTTTCATCGAGTTCAAGGGTTCAGTTGACAAAGTCGTAAGTATAAAGGTCCAACATACAAACAAAGTCAAGTACAAGGATTCCCAGACCATTCCGCCTTTTATATTTGAATAAATTAAAGTTAAAAAATGTCTCAGTCTCATTATTATTTAGGCGGCAAACTGGAAATTCAAATATTTTCAGTGTTTTATGGACTTGCAAACAATTTCAGAACTCAAAACTATCTTTTCAAATTACAATGATGAAATTCAAACATGTAAAAGAATCATGAACTGTCTAGTTCTTAACCCTTCTACTGACCTCAGGTGCAACTCAACAAAATTGGTGGCCTAAAGCCAAAATGTAATTAAAATATAATTATTTTATTTTATTTTTATTTTTAGGTATAAGTCATAAGAACTCTTTGAATTATGGCTCAATTCTTATACAATCTTACTTAATGAGCAGACCATATATAGTTATAAATAAGATATTGAAATATTCTAAGGCACCGCATTGATTAATCACATACTCCATGTTCTTTTTATAATTAAATGTTTGTGATTAGAAACTTTCAAATATAAATAATTTTATAAAGTTCAATTAGTAAACAATAGTAGTAACCTAACTATGCTTTAATATAATCTTTGCACATGGTACAAACAACGCCAGACATAAATACACTTGAATTTAAAAGGCAGTAACGAATTGTCAAGTCTCTTGATATGCACCCAAGCAAATATACTTGAATTTAAAAACACTCAATTGCCTTCTCAAAATATATACAATATCTTAAAGTAAATGATAAGTGATGGTGGTTTTTTTTATTACTAAACTTAAACTATGTTAAGGGTGTGATCAGTTAAAAAATGGTGGACCTTACTCAAAGTAACAGTATCAACTTGATCACCTTTTTTTAATTTCATCTTTCAGAATACAATTTCTTATTATACAATGTTTTTTTTTTTTTTTGCTTGTATAGAAAGTTGGAATGGCTTGATCATCAAGGGACCATTTGAAAACACCCCCATGCAACATGCTAATGTATCACTGATTTTGTATAAATTAGTATGAACATTCATCTTCCTCAATGCTCATAAGAGTTGGAATTTGTCCATTGTCAACAAAATCAATCTTGTTCATTCTCACACAAGCAAGCACTTGCTCGGGCAGCTCCTCCGGCTTTTGTGCCTACAGGATTTAGAGTTATTTTTACGTTATCAGTATATATAAGTTACATCTGTGCAATTTAGCAATGTCTTGGCAGTTCTTGACATCAGTTCATTTTCTATTTCTCAAGAAGGGAAAAGTATAATAACAAGAAACCTGAATTGTTAGACCAAGATCCAATATGCCATGTTGTAAACGATCTCTGAATGCATCAAGTCCCCTTCTTGCTATGTAGCTGAAGCGATGAATGTCAAGATCAATCTCAAAGTAATTCGAGCCCTGCAAGTAACAGAGAATGGGTAAATAGAATTCGTTTTGATATTCAAGAACAGCGAACACATTGCCAAACTGGCTATTATAACCAATGCTATAGAGCAGTAAGTAGAAGATCATCACAGAATACATATATATACACCTCATAAAAGCTGTGTTGAGGGCGGGAAAGCACAGGTTTCTCGTTGTAACTATTCAAAAGCTTCCTTTCAGTGGAACTGGAAACAAGATCTTCTGGATTAACCGCCCCAACCATTATTTTCAACCTCTCTCTGAAAGGAACTATTGAATCTTTTGCGAATCCTTTAACCTTCTCCATGTCATCATCAATAAGTTTCTGTCACATTAACCAATAGAAAGAAAATCAAATTGGGAAACAAGTTCCAGTGATTTCTCCCTATCCGCCAGTTCTACTAAAAAGTAAACGGCTTAGAGAATCACCACATTTTCGTAAGGAAAAATAAAATATGTCAGCAAAAGTTTGATACAAGGAAATCCCTAGACTAATGTTTTGCATGTGGAAGTAACCCCTGCCCCACAGCCCAAGGAGAAGGGGGGGAAATTATGGAGACATGGACGTGAACTGAAAAATCATCCCAACGTAAGTGTTGTCATCTCGATCAAGCAAGACTTAGATTTCCAGCTATGTCAAGAAAGGGGAAAACACATTATAAGGCGCTTATCCTATCAATGCCAGACTAGATGGAAACAATTTCATTGTGAAAATATGTTTAGCTCTCTTGTCTAACAAATCAAATGCCAGATAAAGAACACCCCAAATCGAAAACTTAGTTGACTTTTCAGGGATAAGAGAATAAGAGAATATGTATAAGTTCTTATAATCAAGTTTGATAAAGATAAATTATAAATGAGAATATCGATGTCAGTTATAATTAAGTTTGATATAGATAAACTATTATTGAAAAAGTCAGACATAACCTACCTTGATGCTTTCCAGGAACTGAGGAGAGATGTCTTTCTCTATAGTTTCAGAAAGCTTAAAATATACAACTAGGCTCAAGCTTTCCCCATCAGCATCGCCAATAAACATTTGAGCAGGATAAGTAGGTAACTGTAGAGAAGAGCAACTTTATTTCATTAGTATAGAAAACTAAAATATCTTTTATTTCCTTTGTTGGGGAGTCAGTCATGCCTGAATGTTGACAATTAGCAGAGGAGGTAATTTTCCATCTCCTTTTACAGAAGGAAGTTCAACATGTTGAGCAATGTGATGGATCTTTCTTGGGCACAAAAATAAATCAACTCCAATAGGAGTATAAGGAGACACATTTGGAGCAGGTGATTTTTTCTTATCTCTGCAATGCAAAGAAACAAATGGATAAATTAAATTATGAAAGATACACTAGACTGATTAATTGACAAATAGGGCAAGTTAAGAGCATACATGAAAAAGCTACTGCTACGTAGCTTAAAGGTTGAGGGTTCAATCTCAGACCAACTTCCTACTGTTGGCTTTTCTTCTGTACAATGAGGAACAATGAGCCCAGCCCTAGGACGCAAAAGATACTTTCTTGGTGCACCTACAGGAGTACCATTATGGTTAATGTATTGTAATACTACCTTTGCATTAGTTTTTGCACATTTCTTTACATTACAGAAGAAGGAAATGAAACAGGACTGTCATGTCATGTGTCAGTAAGATAATATTGTTCTTAGTTTACAAAATGACCAGGAGGTTATGACACAAATTCCTCTCAAATGGGACTCAATTTATACTGAAGAGTAATGACTAAATGGAAAGTCACAAGGTACTTACGAAATCCACTTTTTTCTTCTTCAACAGATGTTCTCAGAGAAAGCCTTATAATTGTTGATTTCCTTACTTGAGAAACTCGACCTGAATTTGATGCATTAATGATCTTGTCACTGAAACTCATGGAAGTAACTAGCTGTCGTAGAGAAGACTATGATATGTAATAGAGAGAGTGAACACATGTACATAACTACATAAGGTTGCGAAGGATATAGATTAAATTAAATACATTGATCTGAAGGACTATAAGAACCTTGGAGAGCTAAGGTTCACAAAGCAAAAAGTATTCCAAGAATATTAATCATTCAGAAATTTCCCCAAAAGATAAGATGAAAAACCCCGTCCCATAAATAACAATAGCTAACTGAAAGGGACAAAAACTAGCTAATGATCACATTAACTATTAATAATCAAGCACTGTATAAAGAAGAAGATGTGTTCTTAGTCCAAACACTGAACAAGTCATTCTCTATAAGTATAAAAATAAAGATACCAAAGTAGTTACCTCCATGAACACTACTGAATTCATCATCTGAGTCAGACTCAAAAATGCTGACTGTGTCAAACCATGCATCCTCCTGGCAAAGAACTGCAAAGCAGGTAAACCGCTCATTATTGCAAGTCGTAGTCAAATAATTCTGATTTGTCAGTTGCTCAAACCAACTAAACTCCTTTTGAAATGCTTTGAAGAAAAATGAACAATCACATGGTCCTTCTTGTCAACAGAAGATCACCACAATATAGACAATACAGCCATCGATCAATGAACTATATTTAAGGCCATCAACAAAATAAAAACTCGCAGTTAATATGGTTTAATTTGATAGATTTGTCATCAATCATAAGCATATGCAATGGATAAGGTTCAAAATAAGAAACAGAAAGATCACATACCATTGGCATCTATTTGACTATGGTGCCACTGCATCTGAGTTACATGGACTTTAGAATTGGAGCACTCAGATCTTCTGCAGGTTGTGGTTTTGTGAACAAACTCACTAACAGCAATATCTGTAACCAGTGATCCTGCATCACTGTTTATTTTCGAAGCAGATTTTGAATTCTTTCCATGGTACTTTCTAGGGCGACCAGGAAATTTCTTCCTCATTTTGATAGGAATTGCTGGAGTTGATACACAAGCACCCATTCCTCTGACTCAGGTGACAAATTTTTCTGCCAATCGATACTATCCCATACAAAATGCCACTTCCAGGTGGAACACAAGAAATAAGGATACCTGGCACATGCATAAGAGAAAAAATTTGAAATGATTGTTATAGTACTGGTACACTAACAAACAACTACGACCTCAATCTCACACAACTTGCGGCAGTTATATATGAAGCCTCAATCACCATGTTGCTAATAGTACTCATAACCCCAATTTCGGTAAGTGAAAATAATTATCGGTCATAGGTAGAAAAAGGTATGCGCATGAACTAACAGCAAGATATGTAAAATGACTAGTTTAAGAAGAGTGAGCTGAAGAAGTTTAAGTCTTACTCTCAGAACTCAGAAAAAGTTCCAAAATTAAGCATCACCTGTCTGCAAAGAAGCATTTAATTACTCAACGTTAGATTAGTCTTTATTTGGCAGTTCACAAATCTATTGAATACCTGAAATAGACAACCTCTTGCAATGAATCCCAAAAGACAACTAAATAAATTCTACAAGCTGCACTTCAGTTGTTTCATGTGATTTGCAGATGGAAAAGAAGAAAAAGAAAAAGAGAAGGGAAACATTAACTGAAAGGTGAAACGTTTGTTAGCTGACTAGAATTATGCATATATTAATAATGCATGTATTAGTTATTCCATAACTTACATTCTAATTAGTTATTAAACATTATATAACATTATAACTTATGCAGAAACTAATACATGAATAATTTATCTCTTTAGTAGCTACCAAACGAACCCCAAATACTCCGGTGACAAGATAAGCTGTTTTTCATCCACTTCTTTTCTTTTCTTTTTTAAAAAAACAATTTTATAAGTTGCCTTGCCTTTTTCAAAAGGATATGGAATGAACATGATGAGTTTGTTTTCACTTTACGAGACTGAATCAAATTTTAAAATGTCAGATCAGCTATAATTGAAAAAAACAAAATGGGTCACATCATAATAAGCAGAGGACAAAATCCATAAAGGTAATGGATAAAACGCACCCAAACAGACAAATAAACAAAAACAATATCGTTCTTTACAGCAGGAAAAAAAAAATATTTCCGTAGAAATTCAGATGAATGAAAGTGAAAGCAGAAAACCCCAAAATAAGAACCAAGTATGAAAACGAAGAACCATAATGACAACAATTTATGAATCAGTAGGCCTTAAAAACAATAATTAATCAAAAATTCGAAATAATACTCTCCCATTTGAAATCATGAAATGCGATTCAACCACAATGTCAACAAATAAGAAGAAGAAAAAAGGGGCATACCTGGTGGATAGTGAAGGAAGAACGAAGACGGCGTCTTCGGCTCTTTCTGTTGAAAATGAAGAAGAAGAAAACAAAAATGGAGGAATACAGAGAATAGGAAGAGGAAGTGTGGGCTCCGACGTCGGATCCAAACACACTTCCGAACCTGCTCTGTTTACAAACTGATCTTATTATTTATATTTATATATATATACACACAGCTATTTATTTTTTGTTTTTTTTTTCTGGATAGATATATATATATATGGGTGTTAGGATTTGATATAGTGATTATAAATATATAGATAGAGAAACTTTTACAGAGGAATGAGAAAAACCAGGAGGAAGACAAGGAAGACGAAGAGGAGGAGGGACACAAACGTCCTTTCACATTTCTGTTTGTTTATTTAGTTACTGGCACCACTCTTCCCATTAATTCATGTATTATTATTTCATTTTATATTATGTCAAAAAAATATTAAACTATACCAAAATTAGCGATTCAAAATATAATTTAGACACTGAATTAAATAATTTAAATGATTAATTTATCTAATATCAAATACAGAATGGGTCCTTACTATTGTGAGCTGAAATATGACATTTCGTTGTATTTGTATAAACTTGTGTGGATTTAAAGAATTTTATACTAGTAGTCACCTTCATGTAAAAGTGTATTGTCGTAATCGGTAGTTTTTTCATAAATGTTGTGATATATTTTACTTTTACTATATTTATATGTATGGGTAAAATTGTGACACACTATCTTTTTTTAATTTCACGGTATTGTTATTGTTATAATGTCATAATCTAATATATTGAGTAATAATCTTCATTGTATTGTCCGTCCACTTCATTAAATTTCACTGTTATTAGTTGGTAATCTTTAGCTTACTTTATTAAGTTTCCACCAAAAACTCAGTTTGGTATTTGATAATTACAACTGAATTAATTTCGTCATTGATTGACTAAAGAAGAGAAAAATAAAAAACAAGCATGTGCTTCAAATCATATAAGTTTTTATCTCGTATGATAAGTATTAATGACCAATTCTAACAATTATGTAAATCTGGGAGCCTAATTGTAGGTAATTAGGTTGATTCAACCGTAGAGTTTTCCAACTATATATTTATGATTGATAATTAAAATAAAGTATTTATGACAAAAATTAAATCAGATAGAGTCCATTCATTTCACGTTACATTAGAGCTCTTTTAATAACAAAGATAAATACTTGGTATGCAACGAACTGCATCCCCACTTGGAACTATATATATACGTTATACACATATATTTTAGTATTTAATTGATGGAGTGAAGAGGTCCATCGTAGCATATTATAAAATGGAAGAGAATATTTGGGAATTATCGTAGGGAAAACAGTAGCATGTGATGGATAAATAATGCAATGTTCTCAAGGCGCATAATTATATCACTGGATAATAATTAATAAGCATGTATTTTTAATACGATTTCATGTCATGTGGCATTGCCTGTTTACTGTGATTTCCTTTACTAATAATAAATAATTACTTGTATTTTTTGGATTTTCCTTTAAACAATTAAAATTATTTGTTTTATGGCTCTTATGTCTAACTAATTTCATACATAACGCTACATCTAGTAGCTATACCAGTTGGCGCCCTTCAACTTTTTTAAAGTTATCATAAATATATTCTTCACTTTATATATAACTAATTCAAAACTCTTTAATCAGAAGAGAAAAATAATTATTTACAATTAAAAATAGGTAAAAGGGTCTGGTGGACCCTTATACTTGTATGAGTTTATATTATGGACCCTTCTACTTAACATTTTGTCAATTGAACCCTTATACTCAATACAATACAACATATTAAACCTCTCTGACCATTGACCATGCTTATGTGACATTAATATAGATGAGTTGGCAAGAGAGTGTAACTACACGCCTGTTAAGGCAAGTGAACATGATATTTTAAATTTTAAATTTTAAATTTTAATTTTAACTTTTAAATTATAAATTTTAATTTTAACTTTTAAATTTTAAATTATTAAATTTTATAAAAAAATAATAATAATAAATTTTAAAAAGAAAAAATCCATCTTCTTCCCCACACCACCTTCTTTTTCAGCCACCCCACCCCCACCTCTACTGCATCCCTGCCTCAATCCCATTTTTCTTTCTTCTCCACACCCTATCGTTATCTTCTATAACCGATCTTGGCATTGACACTTTCGTGACGTCAAATTTCATGGCGATTATCAGTGGAAGGAAAGAGCGGCGTTGGTTCCATGGTGGTGCTCACCGGTTCACAGTGGTGTGAGAGGGAGAGAGGCGGCACTAGTCCCTTTTCGCTAGAATGGGAGGCGGCGCTAGTCCCTTTTTGCTGGAATGGGAGGCGATGTTAATCCCTTTTCCGCCAGAATAAGAGGTGGCAAGGGAGTTTGCTGGTACGCCGAGAGGATGGAGAGGAGAAACCATTTCTGGTGGTTCGTAAGGGATCGTCGGTGGTGTGGAGAAAGGAAAATAATGAACGGGAGAATGGGGTGGGAGATGACACGAGGAACTGGTCACGGCGGTGAAAAGGTTTGCCTGCCGGAGTTGGTGGAGTGGCCGCTTACAATTGCAGGTTCTGTGAAGGTTGGAGAAGAGGAAAGAAAAATGGTATTGCGGCAGAGGAGTCTGATTTATTTTAAGAAATAAATTAAATTCTTATTATTTTATCTTTTATTTAATAAATTTAGTTAATAATTTTTTTAAATAACAATTAGTAAAGAAAATTATGATTATTATTAATTTTAGGAAAAATTGCAGAAATTATACCTTTTAGTTTACTTATTACCATTATCCCCTATAAGTTTTACAAATCTCCAAAATTCCTCATTTTCGCGCATCAGATTAGTGTATCTCGCTTATCAGATAGTGTATCATGTATAAAATGTACATCAGATTAGTGTATCATGTATAAAATGTAATGTATCTTACTTAACAATTAATGTATCTCGCGCATCAGATTAATGTATCAATGCTTATATTATTGTATCCGTTTTGAGAGATTTCTGTAATTATAAACTTTTAAAAGATATATTGTAATTTTGCCTTAAAAGTATGTGATTTCTGTAATTTGCCCTTAATTTTAATGACATGGATTTGACTTGTCATCTATTCAAAAGAGAGTGAGCTATACACATGGTAGGAGGGATTTAAAAATCTTTTTTTGATTGAGTTTAAGGGTTTAGTTGGTAAAGAATTAAGTAGAAGAATTCACAATACAAACACATACAATTACAAGGCTCTATGAGACACTTTTACCTTAAAAATAAGGCAGTTTTTTTTTTCACCTTAAAAATAAGGCAGTGATTATGCTAAAACAGGGCATGTACTATTTAGTGTTTCTGTTGCAAGATCTTGAACATAGTTAAATAAAAATGCATTAGCAAACTCGTCATCCAATGAGTTTCCACCGTCATTAAGATTTGAGGCGTTCTATCATAAATGTGTTTTGTAGTTATGTTACGTTTTGTCTCAAATTATTTATTGTGTTTCTCTGCTATTTGCTTATAAAAAAATTTAGTTATGAGATTTTTTTTTGTTTACGGAGTATTGTTTTACCTCCATATATGTCTAGATATAATCACTCTATTTAAGTGTTCGTAGGCTTCAAAAATAATTATTATGAACTAAGAATAAAATATAATAGTAATAATTAGTTTTGTCTTAAACTTTTAAAATTTGAGACAACTATTTTCAGAAATTACGATAGATAATTTGAGAGAGTAGAAATAAAATTGTTGGATTCAAGGATATGGTTTGAAAGCTGAGCAAATTTCATATAAAAATTGTGGTGCACATGAATTTTTATAATCATTTCGCTAAATTAGATATTTTGTGTACGTTAAAATTAAGCTAGTATTAATTATTTATTGGCACCCAAGAAAAGATTGAATAATACTGAATTATTTCTAAAGAAGTAAGTGATGCACAAGGAATACAGAAGTTCTCGTAGAGAATAAGCCCACCACTTGGAACATGGGCCTCCGCACACGGATCTAATAAAAATGAACACAGGCCCAATTTCTCAACACTTCGAACTTCACTACCAGCTTCTGCTCAGACTAGGAATGTTTTCCATTTACGTCGATACAATCAAATCGTATCATTTGCCGGAATATCTTTTACTTGTTATTGCAAATTATTATTATTGCAAAGATATAATATAGCGTATCATGAAAAATTGGTACTAATAGGGATGACAATGGTGCAGGGCGGATGCGGGGTGGGGTGGGGTGGGCTTAAGGCTATGTGGGGAGGGGTGGGCGGGTTTAAGGTTGTGTGGGACAGGTCGGATGCAGGGCGGGTTGCAGGTATGTGATTTTATGTGGGTTCAAACTTAATTTTAACT
>JAJOOO010009460.1:0-24764 GCA_029582685.1 Solanum piurae | reverse complement strand
TGCTCAGTTTATTGCATGAATTTCAGAACCCTAGCTATGTATTTCTTTAGTTCTTGAATTACACATGCTAGGTTAGATATTTCAGTATTCAGTTATACATGCCTCAGTTTATGAATGCATCATTATCAGATTAATTGTTGCATTCCCAATTTTGCATGTTCAGTTTTGAGCTATCTAGTATTATAGAAATTCAGTCATATTATGTTCATCACTTAATCTATTGAGAGTAGCATAATACTGAGTTGGACTAGGGTTCAGCGTACCCATATAATCCCAGAACTACGAGCCACGTAGGTGTAAGTCCCCTCCGTGGGCATTATTTAGTGATCACGCTAGCATTCCTCTATATCTTTGGCCGGGTATATTGGGTCCTCTCGATGAGGCGTAAACATCGGACTCCACATTTAGCTCATGTGGTTTTAATATCGGTTATTAGTAGTTACCACAGTTCAGTCAGACTCTATTTCATTGACCACATTTACAGTTCATTCAGTAATCAGTCAGCATGTTATAAATTGGTCATTGCATTCAGTTAGTTCAAATTTTGTATCTCATCTTATGCATATTATACTTGCTTATTGCTTGTTCAGTTATATGTATTATTCAATTTTACTCTGTCCTTCATGCTCAGTACTTTTCAAGTACTGACGCATACTCTGCGCTACATCTTCTCGTGATGTAGGTTTAGGTTCTCAGTATCTAGATCGCGCATAGATCGGTTCTGGATCTCCAGTTCAGCAGAATCAGTGGTGAGCCCTCATTCTCCGAGGACCATAGTCATGTTCTATTTCAGTATTTGCAGTCATTTCATTTCAATTTTTGCTAGACTTAGCTGGGGCATGTCCCAGCACTTCTACTCAGTAGAGGCAATATTTTCAGACATAGTTAGATTCAGCATTAGTGTTTTGAGTTAATATTCTTCTTGTATTAAGCTCTTAGATTTTATCTCAGTTATAGTATATGGGTATTCCCCATCATTTTTAGTTTATATCTTATGATTTAGCTTCCGCATTAGTTTTGATATTTAGTATTGCTTAGATTATGACAACATGGTTAGCTTGGAGTCACTTGTGATCCTAGGTCCCATGTCCGCGTCTTGGGTGTAGCCTTGGGCGTGACAAACTTGGTATCAGAGCATTAGGTTCAAGTGTCCTAGGATGTCTGAAAAAGCCGCACTAAGTAGAGTCCTTTTCATGGGTGTGAAGTGCACCACATCTAATGAGAGGGAGGTTACAAAGTGGTTTAGGAAAACTTCACTCTCTTTATTATTCTTATCGATCGTTGGTATGATCTCATTTCTAATCCGTCATTATGCGCTTAATATCATGCCTTCTCGTAGAGATTATGCAAGGAATGCAAATTCCATGAATGCAAACGCAACTCCTCCAGTCTCATATCATGAAGTTTTGAATACTGAATTTCGGAACACTATCCAGTTGTTGGCTCAGAGTGTGACCAACTAGAACAATCAGCATGTTCCAGTTCCTACTAATAGAAATGATGGATCAGTGGCAGCTAGAGTTTGAGAGTTTATTAGTTTAAATCCGCTTAAGTTTTTAGGGTCACAAGTTGGTGAGGACCCACATAACTTCATTGATGAGGTTAAGAAAATATTTGGAGTGATGCAAGTGACTGGTAATGGTAGGGTTGAGTTGGCATCCTACCAGCTTAAGGATGTGGATCACATATGGTACACTCAGTGGAAAGATTCAGGGGTAACTTTATCTTTTGTGACTCCATATATAGCAATAATCTTAGATGTCAGTCCCAAAACTCTCTCAGAACCCTTCTCAATCTCTACTCCAGTCGATGACCCAGTTATAGATAGACGGGTATACAGAAATTGCCCTGTCACAGTCTCTCAGAAAGTCACCTTAGCAAATCTTGTAGACTTTGAAATGGTAGACTTCGATGTCATTCTAGGCATGGATTGGTTACATTCATGTTATGCCTCAGTCGATTGAAGAACTAGGATTTTTGATTTTCAGTTTCCAGTTGAACCAATCTTATGGAAGGGTAGTAACTTAGCACCTATGGGTCGATTCATTTCTTACCTTAAGGCTAGAAAGATGATCTTGAAGGGTTGTCTCTATCATCTAGTTTGGGTTAAGGATTCAAGCTCCGAAACCCCAACTCTTGAGTTAGTTCCTTTAGTTAATAAGTTCTAGAAGTGTTTCCAGAAGATCTTCCTGGAGTTCCTTCTGAAAGGGAAGTCGACTTAGGAATTGATCTCCTTCCATATACCCAACCTATTTCTATTTCTCCTTACAAAATGGCTCCAGCTGAGCTTAAGGAATTGAAAGAGCAGTTGAAAGACCTTCTAGATAAGGGCTTCATCAGACCTAGTATTTCGCCATGAGGTGCACCAGTATTGTTCGTGAAGAAGAAAGACGATTCTCTCAGAATGTGCATTGACTATAGGCAGTTGAACAAGGTCACATTCAAGAATAAATATCCCATCCCCAGGATTGATTACTTGTTTGACCAACTTCAGGGTGCTAGTCATTTCTCAAAAATAGACCTCAGATCCGGTTATCATCAGCTCAGAGTCAGAGATAGTGGCATTCCTAAAACAGCCTTCAGGACTCGGTATGGTCATTATGAATTTGTAGTAATGTCATTTGGACTAACCAATGCTCCTGCAACTTTCATGGATTTGATGAACAAAGTGTTCAAGCAGTACTTGGACTTGTTTGTTATCGTCTTTATTGATGATATCCTCATTTAATCTAGGAATGAGGAAGAACATGCGAGTCATTTGAGAGTTGTTCTGTAAACTCTCAAAGATCGCCAGTTATTTGCAAAATTTAACAAGTGTGAGTGTTGGTTACAATCAGTTGCTTTCCTTGGGCATATAGTATCCAACGAGGGAATCCGAGTGGATTCACAGAAAATAGAGGCAGTGAAACAATGGCCCAGACCTACCTCCCCAACATATATCAAAAGTTTCTTGGGTCTAGCGGGTTATTGCAGAAGGTTTGTGGAAGGATTTTCATCCATAGCCTCTCCATTGGCTATGTTAACTCAGAAAAAAGTAAAGTTTCAGTGGTCAGATGATTGTGTGAAAACCTTCGCAGAACTGAAAACCAGGTTGACTACAACTCCTATTTTGACTCTACCAAAGGGTTCCGATGGTTATGTTATATATTGCAAATGCATCCAGAGTTGTCCTAGGTTGTGTGTTGATGCAGCGAGATAAGGTTATAGCTTATGCTTCTAGACAGCTTAAGGTGCATGAGAAGAACTATCCAACTCATGACCTCGAGCTTGCAACAGTGGTGTTTGCACTCAAAATTTGGAGACACTTCTTGTATGGTGTTCATGTAGATGTGTTCACAGACCATAAAAGCCTCCAATATGTATTCACCCAGAAAGAGTTGAATCTTCACCAGAGAAGGTGGCTTGAATTCCTCAAATATTATGATATGAGCGTGCATTACCATACAGGTAAGGCAAATGTAGTAGCAGATGCTCTTAGAAGATTATCCATGGGTAGTGTAGCACATGTTGAGGAAGAAAGAAAGGGTCTAGCAAGGGATTTTCACAGACTTTCTCGCCTAGGAGTTCGTCTTATGAGCATATCAGATAGTGGTGTAACAGTTTAGAATGGGTCAGAATCTTCATTGGTAGCGGAGGTTAAGGAAAAGCAAGACAGTGATTCAATCCTGCTTCAACTTAAGGGTGCAGTCCACCAACAGAGAGTTGAGGTTTTTTCCCAAGGGGGAGATGGTGTACTTCGCTATCAGGGTCGATTGTGTGTTCCTAAGGTAGGTGAGTTGAGACAACATATTCTTGCATAAGTCCATAACTCCAGATATTATATTCATCCATGCGCCACTAAGATGTACCGTGATCTGCGGGAAGTCTTTTGGTGGAATGGTATAAAGAGGGATAAAGCAGATTTTGTGGCTAAGTGCCCCAATTGCCAGCAAGTGAAGGTAGAACATCAGAAACCAGGGGGTATGACTCAAGAGATCGACATTCCTACTTAGAAGTGGGAAGAGATCAACATGGACTTCATTAAAGGATTACCTCGTACGACAGACAACATGACTCCATTTGGGTGATAGTTGATAGAGTTACTAAGTCTTCTCGCTTTTTGGCGGTCAAGACTACAAATTCGGTGGAGGACTACGCCAAGCTTTACAAATGAGATAGTCAGGTTGCATGGGTTCCTTTTTCTTTCATCTCAGATAGAGGTCCTCAGTCTACCTCTCATTTTTGGAAATCATTTCAGAAAGGTCTTGGTACTCAGGTTAACCTCAGCACAACATTTCATCCACAGACGGATGGTCAGGCAGAGCATACCATTCAGACCTTAGAAGATATGTAGAGAGCTTGTGTGATCGACTTCAAGGTTAGTGAGGATGATCACCGTCCTCTTATAGAGTTTACCTATAACAATAGCTACCATTCTAGCATTCAGATGGCCCCTTATGAGGCATTGTATGGGCGGAGATGCATATCTCCTATTGGTTAGCTGGAAGTAGGTGAAGCAGCCTTGATAGGACCAGATTCAGTCCATGATGCTATGGAGAAAGTGCAACTCATTAGAGATAGACTTAAGACAACCCAGAGTCGCCAGAAGTCTAATGCATATGTGAGAAAAAAGGAATTAGAGTTCCAAGTTGATGAGTGGGTTTTCCTGAAAGTGTCACCTATGAAAGGGGTGATGAGATTTGGCAAGAAAGGGAAGCTCAGTAAAAGATATGTAGGCCCTTACAAGATTCTGAAAAGGATTGGTAAAGTGGCTTATGAAGAAGTGTGTAGGTGATCCAACATCCATAGTGTCATTAGAGAGTGTGGCAGTGAAATACAACCTTTCTTATAAAGATGTACCAGTTGAGATTCTCGATTGTCAGGTTAGGAGGTTGAGAAATAAAGAAGTCGCTTCAGTCAAGGTTTTGTGGCGGAGTCAGCCCGTAGAGGGAGCTACTTGGGAAGCAGAACTTGGGAAGCAGAAGCAGCCATGAAGTCCAAGTATCCTCACCTCTTTCCTTACGATTCCATTCCAGCTTAAGGTAATAGTTCCTCTTCAATGTTTCAGTCATTCATGCGCTAATTCAGTCTTAATATTTTGTTCCTTTAGTCAGCCTTGCATTTTCAGCGTATTTGCATGTTCTTGGAACTCAGCTCAGTCAGAAATCAGTTTCTAGTACTTAGTGGAAGGGATTGCAGCTTTTTCCCTCCATACTCAGCTAATTTAGTCTTCATTCGAGGACGAATGGTCCCAAGGGGGAGATAATGTAACACCCCGTATCCGAAAGCAGACTAGTTGTTTTAATTTATTTTTAGAAGTTGCAGGTGCAACCTACGGTCTCCACCCATGGACCATGGTCTGACCTACGGCTCATGCTGTTTGTCCGTGGTTCACCACTGCAACCCTCCCCAGAACCCAGCTCAGAAAATCGGCTAAGTCTCGACCGACGGACATACCCACGGTCCGTAGACCAGACCACGGCCCTTGGTCTGTGTCCGTAGATCGAGGCCCCCTTTACCCAACCTCTGACGTGAACGACGACCGACCAACATGGACCATCGTTTGATCCACGGTCCGTAAGTCTGATCTTTGGTGAAGGTCAGCAGCCAACTAGGGGGAAATTGCTGATTGGGTCAACTTCAAATGGTCATCAGTCCCAGCTCAAAAAAAATTATGTTTCCCATTACCTATGATATGATAGATAATTGAATCATCTTTCCAACGCCACCGAGTTTGCTAAAATATGACCTCCGAGTAAAAAGTTATGCTTGTTTTAATGAAGCCCTGTCGGGCAAACTTGACCTATGACCCCACCAATCTACTGACCGTAGATTGACCTACGGCCCGTAGGTCCCGTCCGTCGGTCACTCCGACAGCAGTTAAGGCGGGGGTATTTTGGTATTTTCCTATTTCGTTGGACCCCTAAGTTATGTCATTTAGACCCTAAATTATGAGGTTTTAGTCAGTTTAAGCCTAGAAACATAACTTGAACTTACCTAAGTAAAATCATTCATCAAAACTTAGAAACTTAGAGCGTAAGAGGATAAAAGAGGCCAAGAACCCAGTTCAAGAACGCAACAAG
Organism: Solanum piurae; assembly: GCA_029582685.1. Taxonomy (NCBI): domain Eukaryota; kingdom Viridiplantae; phylum Streptophyta; class Magnoliopsida; order Solanales; family Solanaceae; genus Solanum; species Solanum piurae. Next base: position 18,702 of record JAJOOO010009460.1, on the reverse strand, counting down.
ATTCCATCAGTTCCAGCCCCGAAATCGAAAAATTTCTCCATGGAATTCGTCACCAGGTATGTGGAATTTTACTAGTGGGTTCCTTTTGCCCATTAGGTCCCTAGAATTCAGTCAGATTCTTGATTCCATGATCATGAACAAACCCAGGGTTTCTAGAAATTCAACAGATCATCATGAATTAGTTATTTAAATGTTACACATTAGATTATCATATTATTGCTCAATTTATTATATGAATTTCAGAACCCTAGCTATGTATTTCTTTAGTTTTTTAATTACACATGCTAGGTCAGATATTTCAGTATTCAGTTATACATGCCTCAGTTTATGAATGCATAATTATCAGATTAATTGTTGCATTCTCAGTTTTGCATGTTCAGTTTTGAGCTATCCAGTATTATAGAAATTCAGTCATAATGTGTTCATCACTTAATCTATTGGGAGTAGCATAATACCGAGTTGGACTACGGTTCATCATACCCATATAATCCCAGAACTACGAGCCACATAGGTGTAAGTCCCCTCCGTAGGCATCATTTAGTGATCACACCAGCATGCCTCTATACCTTTGACCGGGTATATTGGGTCCTCTCGATGGGGTGTATACATCGGACTCCATATTTAGGTCATGTGGTTTTATTGTCGGTTATTAGTAGCTCCCACAGTTCAGTCAGACTCTATTGCATTGACCATATTTACAGTTCATTCAATATTTAGTCAGCATATTATAAATTGGTCATTGAAGTCATTTAGTTCAGATTCAATATCTCATCTTATGCATATTATACCTGCTTTATTGCTTGTTCAGTTATATGTCTTATTCAGTTTTACGCTATCCTTCATGCTCAGTACCTTTCAAGTACTGGCGCATACTCTGCGCTACATCTTCTCGTAATGTAGGTTCAGGTTCTCATCATCCAGATTGCGCATAGATCAGTTCTCGATCTCCAGTTTAGCAGAATCAGTGGTGAGCCCTCATTCTCCGAGGACCATAGTCATGTTCTATTTCAGTATTTGCAGTCATTTCGTTTCAGTTTTTGCTAGACTTAGCTGGGGCATGTCCCAGCACTTCTAGTCAGTAGAGGCAATATTTTTAGACATATTTAGATTCAACATGAGTGTTTTGAGTTAATATTCTTCTTGTATTGAACTCTCATATTTTATCTCAGTTATAGTATATAGGTATTCCCCATCATTTTTAGTTTATATCTTATGATTTAGCTTCCGCATTAGTTTTGATATTCAGTATTACTCAGATTATGCCAGCAGGGTTAGCTTGGGGTCACTAGTGATCCTAGGTCCCGTGTTCATGTCTTGGGGGTATCCTCGGGATGTGACACTAACAACCATCACTCTAAGCTATGTGATGATAAAGTGACTCGCCCATGCTGTCAGAACTGTCCTATACCTTACTGGGGTATAAGATATCCTCAATTAAGTGGATCCACTATGCTATGCTTAAAAAGCAATAAGGAATCATCTAAAAAGTATGACCCTTTCTACCCACGTTGGCCACATGGTTTATCAGGATTTTGAGTTGTTTGAACTCATCCCAATATCAGTGCTCAATACTACTTCCAATAAAATAACTCAGCTAATATGTTTAAAAACATTTCCTCATCCTCAAACTTTGAGATTAATACTCAAAATATTTCTCTTAAAAGAGATAGTACTCAAAAGTCTAATGACCTGTCCCCGTCGTTATGGAAAAGTCAATGGGGAAAGAATTTTAGCCAGAATATTTTTGAATAGTGACTTGGAAATTCCTAGCCTAGTCCAGATTTTGATGAAATCTGAGTCAGGTGAAGTCTATGGAAATATGGTAATGAATGAGATAATTAATTATGAATTTTATCACATGAGTGGATAGCCAAGATGTTAAGAAGCCTGTACGGCTTTACAGAATTGAATTTTGTCGAGTAGAACTCTAGAAACTAATATTGGCGTGAAAGGGTAGTTTTAGAACGTCCTGGTTTGAAGGTGTGTTGTGAAATGGGAGTTTGGAACTCGAATTTCGAGCTTCTATCTCCGTGCACGCCGCCAAGGCAGGATTAATCCTACCTGGGTAGGGCCGCTGTGGCGGGCTGGGTCCCGCTACGGTGGGACAGTTGTGAATGAAGTCGGGGAAAACCTCAAATTCGTTATTTTTTGCAAACCTTCATCCTTGAGAGCTAGGAGACGACAAGAACAGTTATTGACCAACTTCCCACATATTCTAGCGTTAAAGATAAGATTTTTACTCCCCTAATCTATAACTTGATTCATAAACTTTAGAATATTGGGTAATGATCATTGGGGGAAGGGTTTTGGCCTGAAGTTAACGGTAGGAAAAACCCTAATTAAATAATAGGAACTTGGGTTTGTCCATGGATAAATAAATTGATTATTATTCAGGTAAATTAGTCATTGTTTATTGATCCTTGCATTAATTGATTGTTTTTAGACCGAGAACAAGCAAAAAGAATCCAGAAAGGGAAGGCTAAAGTGTCTTAGGAGGATTTAAGCTTGGTTTTGAGGTAGGTGATGGTTTGATTTCCTATTTGTGTGATATATGTCAATAATTGCTTCATTGTATACAGGCATGTATGGGAATGTGGTAATGTAGATCAAACCTAATGAAAATGAGTATTTTTAAACAATTGCATGCCATGAACCTAATGCTTGATTGTTTGATTATGAGTAATGTTTATTATTGGTATGATTGTGATTATGGTAGTGCTGAGTGGACCGGGTGTCATGTTCCGACACATATATTAGATCGGGTGTCACATTTTGACACGTATATTGGATCGGGTCTCACATTCCGGCACATATATTGGGTCGGGTGTCACGTTCCGACACACTAACTGTTTGGATAGGGTTCCATGAGAGGACCACTGCAATTATATATTCGTGTCTAATTGTTGTTAATATTGGGAACTGTATGTTGCTCTTGAAAGGATAATTTATCTGTGTATTCTGTATATGTGTGTATACTATGTTGTGATTGCTGGCCTATGTTTCAGTTATAGGAGTAGCCGCGTGATCCTACCAGTACACTTTGGTTGTGTACTGATACTGCACTTGCTCGTTCTTTGTTGAGTACAGGGCATCTTCAGGCGGTTACTAATCAACCTCAGCTAGGAGATAATTGATTGAGACCGGATTCAAGGGTGAGCCAATTCTTCCAAGCTGTCATGGATTATCTTATGTTTAGCCCATTCTCTTCAGAATTAGACTAGTTCTTTAGATATTTCTTATGTTTGGTTGGGGTTGTACCCTTTTTTCTTAGACTTAGTGAATTTAGAGTTTTGGTACAATGACTGTCAGGTTCTAGGAGTTGTTTTCCGCAACAATTTGGTGTTTTATTTTATTAAATTATCTGAGTTTATGGGGACCCCATATTTCCTTAAACATTTAAAGTTGCTTCCATATCTTTAAATGTCTATCTTTATGTTAAGTTGTTTAGTCGGGTTGTAGTAATGGTTCTCCCACCAGAAGGTCAGTGTGGGTGCCAATCACGACGATTTGGATCGTGACAAAGTTGGTATCAGAACCTTAGGTTTGTTGATCTCATTATACCAAAATGAATCTATTAGAGTCTTCTGGAACAGTACAGAGAAGTCTATACTTTTCTACGAGAGGCTACAAGACTTTAGGAAATCTTTCTGTCTTCTTCTCATTCGTGCTATGACTTGATTCCAATTGGTATCTAATCTCTTTCACTCTTCTGTTTACATATGGTTAACACGCGATACAATAGCGTTAGGGCTGTAGATCCCATCAATGAGCCAGCAGAGGAGTCTGCAGCAAGAGGCCATGGTCTAAGAAGGGGAAGGGGAAGAGGAAGGGGTAGAGGTCAAGGAAAAGTGGCACCCGTCAGGAGTGGAGTCCCAACTAAAACTTTTCCTAGGGAATAGGCCCTTCCTGCACCCTAAGAAGAAGTAGAAGAGAATGTGGAGATTGGGAACGAGGAGGATGTTGGACCAGAGGAAGGTGCACCGGCAGGTAATACCGGCATTCCTCCCTTAGACCCAGTATTAGCTCAGCAAATCATGACTTTAACGTAGGGATTGGTCGGCCCCAAAGTCCTTCCAACAGTGCAAGCTGCTCAACCTCCAACCAACCACCCCGTTACTGCTGCTATTTCCAGGGTGGATGGAGCATTAGGAATTGGTACCTTCTTCCGTCCCCTATTGGTCTTGTGATGACTAGTAATGAGCATGAGATATTGACTAAGTTCTTGAAGATGAAGCCGCCTGTGTTCAATTTTTCTAAGAGTGAGGACGCCTATGATTTTATTTTGGATTGTTATGAAAGGCTTCATAAGTTTGGAAATGTACATCAACATGGAGTAGAGTTTGTGACCTTCAAGCTTCAGGGTGAGGCTAAACCGTGGTGGAGAGCTTATGTGAAATGTAGATTGCCAGTCTTGCCCCCACTCACTTAGACGCAGTTCCATGCCATGTTTCTAGAAAAGTATGTGCCCCAGACTTTGAGGGATCACAAGAAGGATGAGTTCATGGCTTTGGAGCAGGGTGGTATGTCTGTAGCTGCCTATGAGGCTAAGTTTCATGCCTTGTCTAGATATGCTACACAATTGGTGACTAATGAGGATGAGAGGATTCATCTATTCGTCAAGGGATTAAACTCTGAGCTACATGTATTTTCTGTTCACATTACCTCTGTAGAGATTTTTTTTAATGAAGTGACCGACTTTGTGAAGAAAGTATAAGGATTTTGACGTAATGGGCAGGCCAAGAAGCCCAAGAGCATAGGTAACTATAATCGATCACATCCCGAGAATTCCTCTCTATATTGTTTTTTCCCTTGTTTTGTTTGTATTGTAGCTGATAGTTGCAAAAAAAAAACCATCTGACATTCGTGTTAACCCGCTTAGACTTGTTTACATGTCTTTTTCGATAATTTCTATTTCGATAACTGATTAGATCGCGCTTATACTTCATACTTGAGTTTGAATACGTACCTCTCCCCTTGGGTTCGACCCCAACTCTTTATACTAGTTAACGATTGTTTGAACATAGAATTGGATGAGGTGTGCTTGTAACGTTAATCAACCAATCACGATGGTCTAGGTCGTGACAAAAATTCCTCATGAACTCATTTGGAAATCGATGTTTCCTCTCATTTTAAATGTAAAAACATTTACTCTTGGGAACACTTAGTCCCCATATATTCATTTTGAAAAATCAAACTCAAATCTTCTCATCCTCATACTCAAGTACTCAAGTCTTACAACAAGTTTTAAAAGTTTGTAAAATACTTCTCAAATGGCTCAAAAGAACTTCCTCGAACTCTACTCTTAACTCGGTATTGAATTTGAATTATGAATTCAAGAGTTATGATTTGGATACGCGGATTTCTCAATGATTAGATGTTGTTTGATTAGTTATAATCATTAAGAGAGAAAACATACATTTTAAAAGGACTTAGATGAAGCAAACGATGTTAAAGGAGTGGGGGCAGGCGACCCTGGCGCAGGGCGCAACTCCCTAAAATTCAGAGGGCTCATTATGGCGCACTGCATGCACGGCGTGCCAGTTCTCCTGGTGTGTCGCGCTACCCCTCCCCAGAACGATCTGATGATTTTTTTTTCTCATTTTCTGACCATAACTCGCCTAGAATCGATTATTTTCCTCAAATTTTCCTTAGATTCAATTACCCAATAAAAGTACACAAGAATCTACCCATTTTTCCTCATGAACAACTCTAAAAAATTGAAATCATCACCTCAAGAATTCATCAACTCCATAAACAAAGCATGAAGAACAAAACCTCAAGAACACCCATCAAGATTCAAATCATTCAACCTCAAGAATGAAATGATGGATGGAATTTTCATGATTAGTGTGTGGGTGAACGAACCCAACACTATGAAAACTTACATACCTTAATTTGGCGAAACAATTTCTTGATTCGCAAGAAATCCTGGCGAACACTTGAACTCCTCCTTGTTTCCTCCTCTTCAACTTCTCTCTAAAATCCTAAGTGTATTTAGAATTATGAAAACTGACCCAAATCAGTTTAGACCCCTAAAATACTACTAAAAATGTTTAAAGTTGATGGGGTAAGGAAAAGACAAAAATACCCCTCATTAATTCAGGTAAATTTCCTTAACTGGACAGGTGGAATTCAAACAAGCATATCTCCCTCACCAAAACTCAAAATTTAGCAAACTCAATGGTGTTGGAAAGAGGATTCAAAGATCTTTCATTTGATATCTTATGTTCCACCTAAATCATCATGTACCGAAAGTTATGGTCATTTGAAGTTTATCAAAAACTCACAACTTAAGCATAACTTGAAAAATTCTCAATTTGACTCTTTCCAATTTAGTTCTTTCTCAATTTAGCTCTTTCTAAGGCCGAGGTGTTACAATATCTCCACCTTGGGAACATTCGTCCTCGAATGAGATCACTCTAATTAGAACTAAGGGTGGCAACATCTAACACACAACTCAAGCACCCAACATGCAATTTATAACACAACATAGCATATCAATGAAAAGAGTTCTTTACAAAAATCATTACCTTAGTCTAGAATTTCTCCAGAAGAAAAGAGATGTGGGTATTTCTTCTTCATATCCTCCTCAGCCTCCCAAGTAGCTTCCTCAATAAACTGTTTCCTCCATAAAACCTTGACTGATGCAACCTCCTTGGTTCTCAAATTGCGAACCTGACGATCAAGTGTCTCAACAAGAATCTCCTCATAAGATAGGTTGTACTTAATACCAATATTTTCAGTCGGTATAATAAGTGAAGGATAACCCATACACTTCTTCAACATTGAAATGTGAAAATTGGATAGACTGCTGCTAACTTTGATGGTAGCTCTACTTTGTCAATCCTCTTGGATATCCTGTAAGGGCCAATATACCGGGGACAAAGCTCCCCCTTCTTGCCAAACCTCATAACACCCTTCATGAGTGAGACCTTCAAATAAACTCAATCATCTACCTCAAACTCCAAGTCTCTTCTCCTAACATCAGTATATGATTTCTGACAACTTTGCGCTGTTTTCAACCTTTCCTGAATGATCTTCACTTTCTCCATAGCTTGATGAACTAAGTCTAGTCTTATCAACCCAGCTTCACCAACCTCAAACCATACGATAGGATATCCACATCTTCTTCCATAAGGAGACTCATAAAGAGCCATCTGGATGTTATAGTGATAATTGTTGTTGTAAGCAAACTCTAATGCGAGGTAAGTGATCATACAAATTACCCTTAAAATCGATCACAAACACCCACAACATATCCTCTAAAGTATGAATTGTGCGCTCTGCTTGACCATCAGTCTGAGGATGGAAGCAGTACTCAAATTTACTTCCGAACCCAAACCTTTCTTGAAAGACTTCCAACATTGTGCAGTGAATTGCACACCTCTATCTAAAATGATAGACGATAGAACTCCATGAAGTCTGACTACCTCTTGAATATATAATCTGACATAATCTTCTGTTGAGTAGGTAGTCTTTACCAACAAGAAATTGGTTGATTTAGTCATTCGATCTACAATCACCCAAATTGTATCATGTTTTCTGCGAGATCGCAATAAACTTGTAATGAAATCCATATTGATCATCTCCCACTTCCATTCCGGAAGATCTATGTTTAGAGCCGTACCATTGGGCCTGTGGTGCTCTACCTTCACCTGTTGGCAATTCGGGAACCTAGCAACGAACTCTGCAATACACCTCTTCATACTAATCCACCAATAGACTTTTCTCAAGTCACGATACATCTTTGTAGAACCCGAATGGATAAAGTATCTAGATCTATGAGCTTCCTCCATGATCCTCTCTTGGAGTTCATCCATATTTGGTACACACAATCTACCTTGATACCTTAATACACCATCTCCCCCTTATTCAAAAGCCAGCACTTTCTACTTATGAACATTTGCCTTCAATTCAAGCAAAATAGAGTCTTGGTATTGTTTCTCTTTCACTTCGGACACTTGTGATGATTCAGCCTCATTCATCAACACCACTCCACCTTCATTGGAATCCATTAATCGGACTCCCAATCGTGCAAGTCTTTGCACATATTTGGCTAACTCTTTCTTGCCTTCCTCAACATGGGAAGTACGGCCTAGGTGATAGAGAATACTCATGTCATAATCCTTGTGTCACTCCCCGATCCTACACCCTGGATATGACAGGAACTCGAGAACCATTGTTGGACCCAAGCGAACCTTTGTCCTGGCTTACTACTCAGCGGAAGACTTTACTCAATAAAGATAAGTTCATGTAATAACTTAGAATGTATAAAGAAACATTCACTAACCAAAATGGCAACTAAAGTCTTATAGTAAAACAACTGAAATGAAAGACTCATAAACTTACAATAACTAACTATGTATGGAACCTCTAATAACTGAGATGGACATCGTGACAAGACACCCGATGATCCTAATAACAAAGATGAAATGATAAAGCAATAACAAAAGGGATCCTCCAGAAAGCAAAGAGGCTCACCAAAGGACTCTGAGATGCTCAACTGGATCAACGAGGTGCTGGATGCTGATCCTGATTACCTGTATCTGCATCATAAAATGATGCTGGCCAAATGGCATCATTACATTAAATGTATGATCATGCGAGGGGAAAACTAAACATGACATAAGCTTGAACTGAATTCTGAAAGAATCACTTACCTCTGCTTTACTTAACTAATGGATATTCAACTCAATGCAGAAATAAACAACAGTAAATATGTAGTTTATATAAAGCATTTAAACAGTAAGTAGCAACTCAATGTATTGAAGAAATACAATAACAACTCAATTTAAGTATATGATAAAGTAATATAATTATGTTGGAGTTTCTCTAACCGACAACCTCACTATGACCTATATGATGATATAGTGTCTCAGCCATGCTTTCAGACCTGTCCTATAACTTGTCGGGATATAGAATGCATCAACTAAGTGGATCCACTAGTCTATGCTAAAAGCATTAAGGAATCATCTAAAAAGTATGACCCTTTCTACCCACGTTGGCTACATGGTTTATGAAGACTTAAGTTATTATGAAGTCGTCCCCATATCGGTGCTCAATACTACTCCCAAAATACTCAGCTCATATGTTTAAAAGCATAACTCTTTCTCTGTGGTTTGAGATTATTACTCAAAAAATTATCTCTTAAAAGATATGGAACTCAAAGCTACTCATGAAAACTCATTTGGAAATAGGTGTTTCCTCTCATCTTAAATGTGAAAATATTTACTCTTTCGGAATACATAGTCCCCATATAACATTTTAAAGAAAATGAACTCAACTCGACTCTACTCTTTTTCAATCTCAATGCTTAAGTTTTAAAACAAGTTTAAAAGATTTGTGAAAGACTTCTTAAAATGACTCGAAGAACTCTCTAGACTAGACTCTCAACTCTACCTTGAATTTTATTTATGAATTCAAGGTTTTGATTTGTGATGGGAAAGATCTCATGATGTTTAAGAGTATTTTTCGATAGTTAAACGTGAGAAATGATCAAAAAATCACTGTGTGGAAGAAAGTCCGCGATACGGAGATGCATTTTAATATTTGGTTGCGAAATAAATTTTGAGGCAGAAGGGTCCTCGACCTCTCCGTGATGCGGAGAGAAAAGTTCCAATCTTGAGGAACAGGTCCGCATCGCGGACCTGGTTCCTAGATTTACCTGACTTTTTCCTTCTTCGTTTTCTAACCCCAATTCGCCTAAATTCGATTCTTTTTCTCAATTCTTCTTTAGATTCAGATACCCAGTACATGAAAACAAGAACCTACTCATATACAACTCTAAAATTGACATGATTTCATCAAGAACTCAACAATATCATCTAAACTCAAAAACGAAAGCCAATTTCAAGAACATCATACTTTCAACTTTCTAGAACAAATTTCACTAAAACAAACATGATTGGCGTGTGGGTAAACGAACGAAATGCTATGAAAGTATCACATACCTCTTTAGGTATCAACCGTTGGCGAAATGACTTCGATTCCGCAAGAAATCTCCAAGAACGCCTTGACTTTTCTCCTATTTTCTCCTCTTTTCTCTTCTCTCAAAGCCCTAGCATAATTCTAAATTGCGTAAACTGAACTAACTCATTTTAGACCCCAAATAAATTCCTAAAACGAAATAAATGAAATGGGTAATGAAAAGACCAAAATAACCCTCTAAAATCCGGTCGACTTTCTTATCCAGACAGCCCGACTTCAAACGGGTATATCTCCCTCATACGAACTCGAAAATTAGCAAACTCGGTGGCGTTGGAAAGACAATTCAAAGACCTTTCATTTAATATCATGTAGCCTACCTAAATAATTCTGTACCAGGAGTTATGGTAGTTTGAAATTGATCCATAACTCATACTTAACAAACTTGCCAAATTTCAGATTTTTATTCTTTCCATAAATGGTTCTTTCTAATTCTAGCTCTTTCAAATAACGGGGTGTTACAATATCCCCCCCTTGGGAACATTCATCCTCGAATGAGATTAATCTTAGTAGTCTAAGGGTGTAACATCTAACATTCAGCTCAACCACCCAAAAAGCAAATCTAACACATTCAGTATATCAATTTAAAGAGTACTAAGAAGAGAATTAGTACCTTGATCTGGAATTTCTCCTGGTTCAAAGAGATGTGTGTATCTATTCTTCATATCTTCCTCAGCCTCCCATGTAGCTTCCTCAGCAAAATGATTCCTCCATAAGACCTTGACTGATGCTACCTCCTTGGTTCTCCACTGGCGAACCTGACGATCTAGAATTTGAACAGGAATCTCCTCCTAAGATAAGCTATCCTTAATACCAATATCCTTAGTAGGTATAATAAGTGAAGGATCTTCCATACATTTTTTCAACATAGAAATGTGGAATACCGGATGAACCGCTGCTAACTCTTGTGATAGCTCCAACTCATAAGCTACGTTACCGATCCTTTAGGATATTCTACAAGTACCAATATATCGGGGACTAAGCTTCCCCTTCTTACCAAATATCATAACGCCCTTCATGGGTGAAATCTTCAAATAAACCCAATCATATACTTCAAACTCTAAGTCTCTTCTCCTAACATCAATGTACGATCTCTGACGACTCTGTGCGATTTTCAACCTCTCTTGAATAATATTAACTTTCTCCATAGCTTGATAAAATAAGTCTGGTCCTAACAACCCAGCTTCACCGACCTCAAACCATCCAATAAGAGATCTGCATCTTCTCCCATAAAGAGCCTCATACGGAACCATTTGGATGCTAGAATGATAATTATTGTTGTAAGCAAACTCAATGAGAGGTAGGTGTTCATCCCTGTTGACACACAATTTTGGACCTCAACAATATAAAATTAGTCATCGAGCTTCTTAAATTCCCAACGATTTGAAATAATTGACTTTATAAAATTTAAAATATTTTCCGAGTCATATTAAGTAATTTCATCATTTTTTATAATTTTTAACTAATATATATATTTATTACATTTTATAAATATTCAAAAAATCGTCTCCAAAAGATTTTAATTTTAGTAAGTATCTTATTAAATTAGTTTAGTTTAAATTATGGTTATAATTTTGAATTTAGTTTACAATTAAGTTAATTATTTTTATTTCATCAATATTAAGAAGCTCGTTAATTAATTAATTCATCTTATTTAGGATTTAGCCGAATTTATTAATTTAACTCAATTTAGCTATTTCTATAACTCCAAGATCCAACCTTTTTCCCTACCCTCACCTTAATTCCATCAAAATACCAATTTTGGGCCTATTTAAATCAGGCCCATTATTCAGCAACCCAATTCCTTCAATTTAATTCCTAACCCAAACCCATCAGAAACACCCAACCCAATACAATACCCATACAATTCATACAGCAGTCCAAACGTACATCAGCAATACAACTGACCCCACGTGCATCGTTCTTCTTCTTCTTCACAAACATGAGCAGCAACCCAGATCGAGCAGCAGCCCAGCGAGAAATCAGCCCAGACCCGAGTCCAGTGAATCCAGCTCGTGTCGTCCTCTCTCTCTCCTCTCGACGTGTCCCGATCTCCGCAATTCAAGCGTCCTTGTTCCAAATCGGACGGTCAGCCTCTCAAATCCGTTGAGAATTGTACAATTTAGTACAATTTTGAGTTGGCAACCTTATCTTGAAGAGGTTTGAAATTCAAATTTTGAATTGGAATTTCTGCCCGATTTCCCTCCTGAAGTCCCCCTAAATCTGCAATAGTCCTTCTCCTATATATACCACACCGTCTTCACTGTTCAATGGGGGTGATTTTTTTGGAGGCGACTGAAGTTTTCGAGTGTGAAAATAGAAAACAAAATAGACTCAAATAGCGGGTAAAAGAAGACAAAGGCGAGTGTTCTCAACGCTTGAGACAGAGTCTGTTAGTCTAGAGTTTAGTCTCTTTCTTGTTCGCTATTCATCGGAGTCTGTCGGTGTTCTACTTTGGTGGTGGGAGATCGCAGCTAATTCGTTCTCGTCTCAGTTCCTGCTCCCGAAAAGGTAGCATCCTTGTCTCTTATCTCTTATTTATTTATTTATTGTTTCACTCGAATGGTATTTGTTGTGCTTTGATTCTGTCTGCGTAGTCATTTTAGGATTTCGTGAATTGCTTGTAAGATTGTTATACATCTTAGCATGGTTTGAATGTGAGCCAAAAAACTTATATGGGACCAGTCAATGTTGAAATCGATTGGCGTTGTTATTCGTTGTTTTTAGGAGTCTTTTCCTTTCATCATATAGTTCTAACTTTGGTTGTTCTTAACATTTGAGAGATTATTCATGTTGGCTGCCTTGACCACATATGTGTTGTACATCATGCTTTGTCCTTGTTCCCTTTTGTACATGATACTATTTCATTGATTATGGATATAACAACTTGTTCTTTCAACTCTTGGACCATTTTGTTGTCTTGAATGACTTATTGACTCTTTGTTTTATTTCAAATTCAAAAAGTTAGTTTCCATTTTATCTCCTGCTATCATTTAAAGTTATCCAATTATCATTCATCTATATTTGCTATGAGTGCTTAATTTTATTTATTAAATTCGGACCATGAAGTTCTCTCTCTCAATCTACTTAAATCTTAAATGTCTCATGCCTTGGCTACCTAGTTTCGTTCGAATTTTGTCTAGAAAGTATATTTGTATTGCTCAGTAAAAAGAGTATAATTTTATTCCCCCATGTATGAGAATGAAGGGCAGTAGCATGTTATTCCCTGTGGCATGTCCCCTGATGAACAAATTTGATTAAATATCTAGGTGTAATTGTCTTTTTCTTAAATAGCTTGCCATTAGCGGTTTCTTAAGGAGTTAGGTGGTTTGATTTCATTTATATTTTCTACCATCTTTGTTGGTTAAGTAAGGTTCATTTAGTTAAATTTATGGTTCCTTATTAATGATTCCAGATTTTATTTTATTTTGTTAATTCCCTTCCTTTTGTTTTGCCACATGTGACACCATCCGAGTCCATTGGACTCCATCCTCGCATTGAGTCGAATTTCTTCGAGTCAACCTCATCTTGTTCGAAGTGAAACGGAAGAAACTACATGGGCAGGAATTGTTTACAGATCTGGGAAGTTCCATAAGTCGTAAACGTTTTTTATTTTTATACACCATATGTGCAATGATATACAAGGCCCAATTTCGTAATACATGAGTATAGGGCTGAAACTGAAAAATGTATGAGCTGGAGATCCTAAAAATTGGTTGTGTATCAACACATACAGGTTTCAGATGTTGTATGCACGTTGTATACAATGGTATACACTGAATGTATACCCAAATTATCAAAGGCAAAAAGGGGCCAAAACCCAAAAGACAATTCTGGCAGGTTGAAAAAAAGGTCAAATGGGCTGAATTCCTTAGATTTTACAGCTGGCCCATTTCTTAGAATTAGGACAGGTGGGACAAAAGCCCAATATTAATTGAATTAGGGCAAGGAAGCCCAAGTTCAAAGATTTCTCTTTATTTATGTATTTATTTATTTGTTTGTATTAACTCTCTAACCTTTTTTATGTGATTTGGTTTTAACTTAATTAATTCCCAAAGATAGCCATTTAGCTTTATATATATATATATAAAAAAAAAACATATAAGTATTTATTTTATACATATTCTTATTACCTAGCTTCTATTTTAATTTTGGTATTGTCAACACTTAGATTATTCCCCTTTAGAAAAATTTCCCCTTTAGTTCCATCCCCCTTAAGATAATTGCACAACAATAATAATGATGAAAAAATAATAATAAAAAATATAAAATAAAAATGATAATAATAATAATAGTAATAGTAATAAATAAATAAAAAATAAATGAGTTCTTTTACTTAGTTAAAATTTCAAAAATTAATCAAAGTCATTTTTGTCAAATCGCTGGTCAACCGCAAGTTAGCGGGCATTCCGAGGGCCTAACACCTTCTCGGGATGTACATTGAACTTCGAACCCTTTTATTTTCAATTGATTTTATCTATTTAAATCTTTTGAAAACCTTAAGTTTTTTCTTGATTTTTACTAAAAAATTAAGTGGCGACTCTGTTCTTTTGGAAATTCGATTTCTCTTAAATCATAAGTTTGATCAATTTTTTGAAAACTCAGTCATTTTTCTTTTATTTTTCCTTTTCGAGTAAAACAATCCCAATTTCCTTTGAAATCAATCACACAAGTCCTCAACATATCTTCTTAAGTCTAAATAGTGCGCTCTGCTTGACGATCATTCTGAGGATGAAATGCAGTACTCAAATTCATTTTCGAACCCAAACCTTTATGGAAAGACTTCTATAATTATGCAGTAAATTGTGCACCTCTATCTGAAATAATCGACACTGGAACTCCATGAAGTCTAACTACCTCTTGAATATATAACTTAGCATAATCTTCTGCTGAATGGGTAGTCTTTACCGGCAAAAAGTGGGCTCATTTAGTCATTCGGTCTACAATCACCCAAATAGAATTATGTTGTCTGCGATACCGTGGAAACCCAGTAATGAAATCCATAATGATCATCTCCCACTTCCATTCTGGAAGATCTGTATTTTGAGACATACCACCGGGCCTCTGGTGCTTTACTTTAACTTGTTTGTAATTCGGACACTTAGCAACAAACTCTGCAATGCCCTTCTTCATATTACTCCACCAATAAACCCCTCTCAGATCACGATACATATTTGTGGAACCCGGATGGATAGAGTATCTGGAGCTATGAGCTTCCTCCATGATACTCTCTTGGAGTTCATCCACCCTTGGCACACACAATCTACCTTGATATCTCAATATACCATCTCCCCCTTGTTCAAAACCCATCACTTTTTGCTTATGAACATTTGCCTTTAATTCAAGAAAAATGAGATCTTGGTCTTGCTAGTGACGATTCAGCCCCATTCATCACCACCACTCCTACTTCATTGGAAGCCATTAAATGAACTCTCAATCGCGAAAATCTATGCACATCTTTTTCTAACTCTTTCTTGTCTTCATCAACATGGGTGGTACTACCTATAAACAACCTGTTCAAAGCATCAGCAACCACATTAGCCTTAACTGGGTGATATAGAATACTCATGTCGTAATCCTTGAGTAACTCTAACCACCTCCTCTGCCTGAGATTAAGCTCTTTCTGACTGAACACACACTGAAGGCTCTAGTGATCGGTGAACACATCTACATAAACACCATAAAGATAGTGACACCATATTTTCAAAGCAAATACTACGGCAGCCAACTCTAGATCATGGGTTGGGTAATTCTTCTCGTTAACCTTAAGCTATTTGGAGGCATAAGCTATAACTTTACCATTTTGTATTAACACACAACCCAATCCAACTCTAGACGCAGTAAAATACACAACAAAACCTTGTGTACCCTCTATACTGCCTCTATCTTTTGAGTGTCAACTAGAATACCATTATCGGAAACACTGTGACCTAAGAATGCCACAGACTCAAGCCAAAATTCACACATAGAAAATTTAGCATATAACTCCTTATCCTTTCGAGTTTGGAGCACTATTCTGAGATGGCTAGCATTCTCTCCCTCATTCCTCGAATAGATTAGAATGTCATTAATGAATATGATACAAAACATATCTAAATAAGTCTTGAATACTCTATTCATAAGTTCCATGAATGTTGCAGGCGCACTAGTCAAACCAAACGACATGACCAAAAACTCATAATGACCATAACGGGTCCTGAATGTTGTCTTAGGAATATCACTTTATCTTACTCTTAACTGATGATAGCCATATCTGAGGTATTTTTTCGAAAAACAAGTTGCACCCTGAAGTTGATAAAAAAAACATCAATTCTTGGAAGAGGATACTTATTCTTGATAGTAACCTTGTTCAACTGATGGTAATCTATGCACTTCTAAGAGAACCATCTTTCTTTGTCGCAAATAATACCGGAGCGCCCCAAGGTGAGACACTTGGTCGAATAAAGCCTTTCTCCAGGAGATTTTTCAACTGCTCTTTTAACTCTTTCAACTTTGCTGGTACTATTTAATATGGTGGAATAGAGATATGACGAGTATCAGGAAGAATATCTAACCAAAGTCTATTTCTCTCAGGAGGGACTCCGGGAAGATCGTCTGGAAAGACCACTGGAAACTAACTAAATAGAGGTGTCTCAACACTAGAGTCATTAACTCGGACTAAGTGATAGACACAACCCTTGGAAACTAAATTTCTCGCCTTAAGGTACGAAATAAAATGAACCTTAGGCACTGTTGAATTGCTACTCCACTCTGTAACTGACTCATTAGGAAACTGGAACTTAACAACTCGATTTCTACAATCAATTGAGGCATAACAGGCATGAAGCCAGTCCATACCCAGAATGACATCAAAATCTACCTTGTATAACTCAACTAAATCAGCTATGGTTCTCTTGTGATTGACAGAAATGGTACAATCACGATAGATTCTCTCTGCTAGAATAGACTCACCAATAGGTGTAGAAACACTGAAGGGCTCAAGGAGTTGCTCAAGAAGAATATCAAAACTCATGGCAATATAAGGAGTCACAAAATATAGACTCGCTCCTGGATCTAGCAAGGAATAAACATCAAAAGTAAAGACTTTGATCATACCGGTGATAACATCTAGAGAATTCTCTTGCTCTTGGCGACTGATGATAGCATAAAGGCAGTTCACTCCTCCACATGTCCCTGAAGTAGCTCCTCTAGGTACAACTCTGTCTGGTGGAGCAACTGAAGAAGATTGAGCTCTATTACCCCTTTTCCCATTACCTTGCCTATTCTTAGGTCACTCTTTCATGAAGTGAACCTCTTGACTACACTTGAAATAACCATTAGAGCCATTGCGACAAGTACCTGGGTGGTTCCTACCACACATAGCACATGTAGGAGCCCAATTATCTCCTTGTGCCACACTACCCTGAGACTGTACATATCTAGCTCTAAAATTCTGTGAATTCTAACTATTGTACTCATCTTTGTTCCTTGGTGCAGGGGCACTAGCAGATGATGGAGCATGTCCCTTTTGGTTATGTTGGAAAGATGACCGATTGGCATTACTCTTCTGTTGTCCGGACTCATTCCCTGACATCTTAGCTTTCTTATTTCTGAACTCTTCTATATCCCTCAGCTTATCCTCATCAACATGCTGCACATGAATCATCAATCTCGCTATGTCCATATCTCCTATAAGCATTGTTGTCTTGCCTTTCTTACTTGACAGACGAGACAACCAATGAATGAATAAACTCATCATGCTCTTCATGTCCGAAACCATCTCCGGAGCATGGCGAGAAAGTTGGGTGAAATTTAGACTGTACTCATGAACATTCATCGATTCCTGTTTAAGAGTGAGGAATTCTCGTACCTTTGCTTCTTTCAGTTCTCGGGGAAAGAAACACCACAAGAAAGCACTCTCGAACACAGCCCAGCTTAAAATTGGTGCAGCCTCAGCTATACCCTTCTTCCATTGGTCAAACCAAATTCTAGAAACACTTTTCAGTTGACCTCAAACACTTTCTATAGTTCCTCTACAAAGTTTTTCGGATCCTCAGTGACACTTAAACAGTAAAGCCTGGAGGATTCATCCTTAAGAACTCACGGATCCTAGAAGTATCAGCCACTTCCTGTCGATTCTCCATGTGACAAACTTGATTGGTCACAGCCTGACTCAACATCCGGATAGCTTCACGGAACTCAATGTGAACAACTCTTCGTGGAGGCATGATCTGAAAGATACACGCAAGCACGAGTTAGACAAAAACCTTTTTAGAGATAAACTCTATCGCATGAAATAAGTATGAAAAAAGTGAGATAGTTCCTAAATGTTGCAGCCTCCTAATTATAGATGTGGCGCGATTCACACCGATAACTAGGACTCTACAGACATGGCATCATAGACTCCCTATATATGACTTTTGAACTATGTGCTCTGATACCAAGTTTGTCATGCCCCGATGTAACGACTGGGAAAATGATAGAGTGAAACTAGAGCCTCATATGTGAGTTTGGAGTCGAGAACTTAATGAAATGATTATATTTGAAATGACCCAAAAAGTTCTTAAAAATGTGCTTCGGAAGTTACCGGAAACTTGTTTAGCTATATATAAAAAAATTTGTTTCGTTTTTCGAAAATCCAACTTCATATTATTGTTTAGGGGGTCAAATTGAGTGGGAAATGGGTCTAACCCAAATTTTAGAGCAACCGTATCAAAATCCGAAATTTCCAAGTGAAGC